>OY101452.1:10918496-10925019 GCA_956483635.1 Panzeria rudis | reverse complement strand
AATAGCTCTATTTTAAGCGCTCTTTTCATGAGAGTAAACATTTTCGGCATAGCATGGACTAGTCTCGATACTTTTTATGCACAACAATCTGACTTCTGTATTTATTCCATAAATGTTCAGCAATAACGACTAAGTATTCCTGTGTGATGGATTAGTTAAACACACCAGCAGAGATACGATGTTATTATCTAGACACATTTTGAAGTCTTTTTTAATATTGTGTTCTATTTTACTTAGTAAATGTTATTTATGTCGATATATGCGGTTTTATGCATCCTTGCTAGGATCTCCTTCTTACGTTATTTTTGTGTGAAATGTTTTAAACTGTTATTCAAATATACGCCGAGTGTTTAAAAAAATCAAAGATGCTCATATTATTATAATATTTTGTTTTTGCTCTACTGGAAAAATTAGTTTTAAGACATATGCCGTTATTCAAGAAAACCAATGATTTAATTATAGACTGTGGAGTTTGACATTAAGCCACTCCATGAACACCGCTGTTGACATTGGGTATACAAATGCACTCACGTAATAACCGCCTAAGTAGACTTAAGAGAGAATTAAATTAAGGGCCAAAGTAGAGATAAATTATTATTGAATAATCAACGGTTACCACCCAAGAAGTTGGGAAAATTTGCTTGTTCCAAATGAGTCACGGGGGTAAAATCGCATTTTTTTGGTTGCAATAGTACCAAAAAAAGTACAATTGTACCAACTTTATCATCCCGGTTTGCAATCTTTGTCATTGCAAAAGTATTTGTTTGGGTTTTGCTCATGTACGAAGAGATTGAAAATATTTTAAAAGTTTGTGTCTTCAGATGAAACGTTTGCGAAAAGTTTTGGTTTATGGTCACTCTGCTTGAGTGACCATAAATATTTCACTGGAATATCCATTAATTTGCAATTTTTTTACACGCACAATCACATTTTAGTTTTTAATGAATTAATTTTTTTCCACTATTTGAAACATAATTTGTGTTTCTTTTCATCGTATTATTAAAATATTTCTTTAATTTTTTTGACATTTGTTTGTTGAATTTTTCGATTACTCTGCAGTTACACGTTCAAGAAATTGCTTTCAAGTTGATCACACGTATTGCTTGTTAAAATTAATTGAAATTTACATTGTGACGTAGGCTGCAAGCAACTAGATAGTCAATTTTGCTTTCAAGATGCCGTCGTCAAGGAATCAATAACGAAACACTAAAACTCGGTCATAACGAATTCTCGATTATAAGAAATTAAGTTTAATGTTCCAACGTTTTCATTGCCATTTTCATACAAAAATGATTCGTTATAGCTAATTCGTTTTAACCGAGTCCACGTTTGTATCGAACTACGCTTTATGCGAACTTTTCTTAGAGCGAATTTGCTTATGCCTTTTCAACGAAGTTCGTTATAACCGAGTTTTACTGTAAATTGAACGCAAAATTGAAAGAAAACTTTTAAAGAAAAATTGAAAGCAAGTTGGTAGTCAATTTCAAAATGTTTGAGTGTGTTACTCTGCAGTTACACGTTCAAGAAATTGCTTTCAAGTTGATCACACGTATTGCTTGTTAAAACTACTTTAAATTGATGCTATGACGTAGGCTGTAAGCAAGTTGATAGTCAATTTTGTTTTCAAGATGTCGTCGTCAAGGAATCAACAACGAAACAGTAAAACCCGGTTATAACGAATTCTCGGTTGTAACGATCTAAGTCTAAAGTGCCGACGTTTCGGTTGCCATTTTCATACAAAAATAATTCGTAATAGCGAATTCGTAGTATCGAACTACGCTTATTACGAACTTGTCATAGAGCGGTTTTTTTGCTGTTTGCACAAAGTTCGTTATAGCCGAGTCTTTCTGTAATTTAGTTACAATAATAGAGATCAGCTGTTTAAATTGAACGAAAAATTGAAACAAATCTTGAAAGCAAAATTGAAATCAAGTTGGTAGTCAATTTCCAATTATGTGAGTGTGTTAGTAAAAAAGGTGAATGTATTGAAACTTGAAACAAAACTTGAACGTGTAACCTCCAAGTTAGTTGAAGTATTTTTTCATGTACAGTATTGTAACTTTTTCCTATTTGGGATAAAAAATTTTAGTACCAAATACAAAAATTAAAAAAATATTTAGCAAATCAACATTTTTTGAGCTCGAACGTACTAAAAAGCATTCTAATATCATATTGTCATTAATTATTACAACAATAATTCTATAAACTTCTAAGAATTCATGTATAAAAGGTATATGTATGTATAAGCTTTAGTGAACTTTTTATTACAACCAAGTGCGGTTTTATTGCTGTGGGAAAATTAAAATTTTATTTTAAACAAATACTAATACAAAATGTTCTATTAATACATTCTTAGACTTATAGTGCGTTTCCATATACGTGTTTTTGGCCAAAATATGAGTTTTGCGCAAAATACGTGTTTTCATACATGTTTTCCCATACAATTGTCATGTGAGCAAAACACCTCAAACATCGTGTTTTGCTCAAAATTATGTCGAAATTTGTCTATGAAACACTGCGTTGCCTCTATGACTACAAAAGCAACTTTGGGTCATCCATTTACTGTGATTGACAAGTGCGAAAAAAGTGAATCTGTTCTGCGCCCACATAAAGAAAGAAATATGGCGCGCATTTTATTTTCGAAGAAGAATGTAAACAAAACAATAAAAATGTCAAACTTATTACGAAAATTCGTACTGAAAAACACTTACAGCATAATGGAAACGTTTCGACATATTTTGCTCAAAACGGCTTGTTTTGCTTATAATGGAAACGTACTATTAGGTTCTTGACAGCAGATTCAGGTTTTTGAAGTTTCAGGTTGGCCTCTATATACCCTATGGCATAAACCATTACAAATGAAACGAAAACAAAAAGAACAAATAACAACAAAAATAATCTTAGAGTGCAAATAAAGCAAAACAAAAAGAAATTTATAACTGTAATAGTGTCGATTATTTTTGTTACAAAACAAAAGTTCTAGCTCGTAGTTCACCATAAATAGCATAGCTACAAAAATACATCAACGGTCCCACATTTTGTCCAGTCTCATGTATATACAATAGCTTATACATAGCTTAACATATTGCAATGGACTCTTAATTTTGTTCACAATTTAGTGAGAAAGCTTTTGAAAATTTTTTATGAAATATTTTTATATTATGCTTAAACTTTTACGATATCTCTGAAACTAATGGCCGGCTTAAGGATAGTCTTATTATCGAGTTTTGATTTTTCGTTTTTAGTGAATAGGGCGAACTATTCTTCAGTTATGCTAATATATGTCGTGTAAGTACCTTTATTTTCGAAATAACGGTATATCTCGAAAACTAAAATTTTTTTCCAGTTATATTTACCTATTGTATCTTCAATAAAATTGAAATAACAATACGTAACAAAATCGTAACTCTAAAATTTAAATTTTTAAGTCCAGCCAATGCCAGACAAAAATATTTGGTTCAGCGGTTGGTTCTTTGGTTGTCAACGTCTCTCGTGTTCGGCTGAGAGCAAGAGTGTCCCCCCTTCTCAGCCGAGTGAAAACTAAAACTGATGGAAAAAATTGGAGTTCAGATTCGTGTTCAGCGGGCATAATAACTAAATAAACATGTTCAATTTCTACGGACCAAAAAAATTTACCGAAATTTACCTATTTATGGGCTTTTCTTGTTATACTATGTAATAGGTATGTATGGGCTTTTTGATATTTTGCTGTTTATTTTGTTAAATAGACGATTTAGATAAAAATCGGTTGTTGAATACTTCACAGACAACAACTTTGTAGAAGAAAAATTTTCATCATGCCGCGGGAAGGCGTGGTTCCAGGTGCGTAAAGTCTTTTGAGTCATTTTTGCATCAAGCCTCCACTTTTTGGGGGTGAGACCCAAACTATATCAACTTTAAAAAATATCAGACCCCCTAATATATGTGTGTATATCTTTTTATTTGTTCTGAAAGCAGATACTCTGTTAATATTGTTTTAAAAAAACTTATCTAATGATACAAATTATATAATACAATACAAATTTAGCTTTTATTTGCTGTTACTAAAATTACTTTTATTAAACAGATCGCAACTATTGATTGTAAATTGCAGTAGACTTGTGGATAAAATTAACTTTGGCGACTGTTGTCTAATTTTTATTGGTGTACTCGTACAATATTGGGTTACCTAAGTTGTCCGTTCTTATTAAATTTGTGTAAATGTGAGCAACAAGTGTATCTATTAGTGATGGTACGAATATTAATTTTTAATATTCGCGAATACGAATATCTTAAACAATATTCGCCGAATTCGAATACGAATATTCAATCTAAATAGTTAGTACCACTTAATATTTCAAATTTAATTGAAAACAAAATCTACCCTTTGCGTCAATAACAATAAATTGAGAAAACTTGTCGCAATACTATAGGTATTTAACATTATGATATTCCGATGACGGAATTTAAAATTGTTAACTTAGCACCTGAATGCCACTTTTTTAAATTTTTGGTGGAAAGTAAATAAGAGAAAATACCAGATTCTTTTACCCATACCCAGGCAATATTTAGTGACACCGGCGGCGTGTTCTAAGCAAGCGAATGTTTAGTGGTGCGGAGCTTATTTACGCAATAGGCTTGATGGAGAAAAGACTTCAAAACTTTTATTTTTGAAGTTCAACATTCCTCTACTGAGCTTGAGTATTACTTTAACATGATTAATAAATTAATTTAACAGGACTTTACTTTTTAAATACCATGTCGTTGTGAAATATATTTTATTTATTTTTTCTTTACTAAAAGAAGATTATTGGTTTGCGATATAGAAAAATTTTTTTTAATAAAAATTAATATTTTTGTTTAATTTTCAGTATTTTTTATGTATTATTTTTTGGAACATATTCACAAAATATTCGTGAAATATTCGCTTGAATTTTGCGAATACGAACATCATGAAAGAGGCGAATATTCGGCGATTCGAATACGAATATTCGGAACATCACTAGTATCTATATGGCTGGATAAAGTTGTTGTCGTTAAAACTAATTTCGAAGTTTCTACCCTCTCAAAGTAAATCGCGAGTTTTGATTTGTTTATTTGTGTGTATGTAGCTGTATGTACCCTGCAGATAGCGGAACTAGTCCATGTACGCATGTAAAATATACTTCATAGAGGACTAGCAGTAGTCCAAAGGTAGCCCAAATGTATAGAGAAAACATTGCCGATTTAACATTACGATGTCCTAGGCAGGACCATATAACCCAGTTTTGCATTACATCGGAGTAGTCTCAAAACTACTCTGATGGACTACCCAATTGTTCGTGCTTTAACGATTGCTTATACTATATATTTCCAGTCGTTAAAACGCGAAGAGTTGTAGCTTAACTACAAACTCGTGTGTGCCAGTGGCATGGTTCGCGGCTGCATTACACAGGACCATGTGGTAACTAGCCCATTTCAGAAATTCGACCACGTAGTCCAATATTACCTGCAAGGTGTCTATTCATAATCGAAAATGGGCTGATATTTTCTATTTGGGCATAAGCACACTTTTTGTATTTTTCCAGATTACACTATATAACAAAATAGAATTTTATAAATATCCATGTGAGGCATTTTTAATACAAACTAATTGTGAATTAGTTTGAAATTAACTCTTGAACATATGAATTTTTAGCTTTTTATGGCGTTCAAGTTGAATTTTTAAATTTGTTGTCTTTAAATATGCTTAGTACAATTTTATGACAGTTTAAAGAAGGATTGCAATATTTTCAATGCCGATTCAATATAACAATGTGCAAAAGGGAGGAACTTTAACTCCCCCTGAAATGAGTACTATGTACATTTTTTTAGTCAGACGTTAACATTTTGCTATATATTTTGTTGTCTAGTGTTAAAACATGGTCACAGAGGTTGCGGGACATAAGATACATTTTTTTGTTTAACGGATGATCTAGAATGTAGACCGTGGTAACAGCTTCTCTTTCGGTCGGTTCTGTTTCATTACAGAGAATGTTATCCTGATAGCTTTTATGATTTGTTTTCTTTTTTTTAACGACTAAAATTTGAAAAAACTCGTTTGTGTAGCCAATATTATTCAATTATACCATGAAACCAAATTTTTTATGACTGCTGATAAATAACTATTATATACATATTTTTTATTTACTCAGCTAAAAAAGTAATATATGAACTATATATTTGGAATATATGAATAGACATATATCTAGAGCTTGGTGCTAAAACGGACAATATCAAAATATTCAGTTTTGAAAAAAATTCAATTTAAGTTTAAGTTTTACATATGAGTTCATAGTGACATTGGCTAGCTAACCCCTTATGAAGCTGTTAAGGGTTGCATTAGACATTGGCTGTTTCAGCAAAATAAAAGAGGGTAAGAACAAAAACCTAATGCAATGATTAACTCAAAACAGCAAAATATTGACATTGGCCCTTTTAGCCCCAAGTTACAGGTACGTACATATGTATATGTATTAGTGTTTTTCATTCGGGATTTCCCTGGAAAAAATTCGCACATTTTTCG
>OY101452.1:10738496-10913496 GCA_956483635.1 Panzeria rudis | reverse complement strand
ATTTTGCGGGTCATCTAATGCTTCTAGCATTGAATTTGTGTTTTTTGAAGGATCTTCAAAAATGGTTAAACTTGAAGGCTTTTTAGACCTTCCTGTGCAAATTTCATGGCATATCATTAAAAGAATTAATTCCGTACAATTTAATCATCAACTGAAAGAATAACCGCCAGTTTTTGACATAGTAATTAAATTTTTATTTTGTCTATTTTCATATAAATTCAAATTGTAATTAAATACAACTTGTGTTTTTCAGTCGTATTTAGTTATTGTTATTTAATTGTGATAAAAATATGGTAGCACCAAAAAATAATATAAATTTCCCTATTCAGGAAATAAGAATAATGAAGTGTTGCTTCAATGTTTTAAAAGAATAAAAACAGCTTACAAAATGATAGAAAATGAAATATAGATAAAGAAAGCTCAAATTTCATGCCAACAAAAGCTGATTTGTCAGCGGCCACAAATTTTTTGTTTGGGAAAGAAGAAAAAACAGTCAAAACCATACCTTAGTGTATAAAACTTACATCAAATTTAAATGTCCAAGATTGGTGAATTAATTTTGATTTAAGTATTTAATGCAAAAGAGAATTTTGTACTTAAACGAATTTTAACATAAATGACTTTGAAAATCCAAGGTAAAAATTGGCCGTAAATGTTAAAAATAACAGCAAGTAGAGATAGTTTGTTATATCAAAGCTCATTTGCAATCAAAAAGTATTATAGTGTGGCCTAAAAGTGAATATGTGTGACAGGTTTTTTGACAAGTCTTAAAGCAAAATACATTTGTATATGTATATTCAACAAATTATCTAAAAACTAAAAATGCTATTAAAATTCAGTATGTTGCTTTTTATATTTTGTTCACAACACTTTCGTGTTACTTTTTGGGATAAAAATTTGGTTTTTGCTGTTCCCGTACTTTTGTGTTTAGTAGGAGTAATTCTTGCTTACTCTTATTTTACCGAACTTTACCCAAAAAGTTCTGGAGCGGAACTATTATTTTGGTTTCGTTAAACTCGTTACAAAGATCAAAACAAAATTAAAGCAAACGTTTCGTTTTGTTTATTTTCCTACTCTGTTTATAACTAATTATTCAATACTTTCAGAGTTGTGTGTTTCCAGCAAAACACATTGTAAAGTATGAATGAAACATCAAAAAATTTAAGAATTTGAGTATAAAAAATTACATTATGAAATTTTTTTAAATTCTGTTGTAAAGTTGCTACGTATTTCATCGTCTGTTTAAACATTTAAATTTTGAAGCAATCGTCTTGAATTTTTTTTATAGTTCTCTATTGAAATAAAGTTTGTGCGCTCGTTATAAAAACAAATACATGTATATTTTTAATTAAATACTGAAAAAAATTGACAGCTAATAATATGTATACAAAACACTATTTGAAAAAATAAAATTTTAATACAATTTTAAAATATAATCGTCAACGAAAGAAATGAAGACGAAGCAAGTGTCAAAAAAAATCACCTGAAAATTGAAGAAATGCTATTTTTCCTACCCCGTTTACTTCTCTACACCTATTGACTATAAAACAAAATTTCATGCAACTAATGTCATGAAAAGTTTCATAATGTAAATTCAGTCTAACTAATATAAATGATGAAACAGAACTCCGACGCCGCGTGTTTTTTCATACAAATTGAGATTTTAAATACTTTAGCAGTTTTGAAATAGAATTTATTTTATTTTGAGAACGTATTTTCATTTGCTTTTGTTTTAAAAGTCACACGCTCACAAAAAAGTTTCCATATTTTAATAGATTTTCATTATTTTTTCAAACAAAACTTTTGAACTGAGTAGAGAAAATTAAAAAAATTAATATAAAAAAAAATTTTTTTTGATAAAATTAAAAAGCAAACTGCCTGGCTCACGATGTCAACAAGTCGAATTCGTTCTCATATTTATATTGAGAACAATAATAATAAAATTAAATTTGTTTTTGTTTTCAATATAAATATGAGAACGAACTCGACTTGTCGACATCGTGAGCCAGGCAGAAAATGTTGATAAAAATTAATAAGAAATTTGTCGCTTCGTTCGTTGTTTTTATTAAGGGCTTTGTTGCTCACTGACTGATTTTCTATTGACGTTTTAATAATGCTCGGTTTCATCACTAACTTTTATTTATTTAAAACCTCGTAAAATATAATAAAAAATAATATTTCAAATTTAAAAAGTTAATAATTTATAATTCTCACGAATAAGATTGCAGTTTTCATATTTTTATTTAATTTAGTTCATCAGGAAAGCCATTTCAGTTTTGAGTAGTATTGAATCAATAGTATCGAAATTTTACAATTCTAATTTTAAGTGGATTTGAAAATCATTAACATTATGGTAAACAAAGTTAATTTGAAATATTTTTTCCTTGTTTTTCTTTTAAATTTGTTCAATTATTGCAAGAAAAAGAAAAATTTTTGGACTTTATACCATTTTTCTGAAATCAAATGTTTTTGTGTTATTTGTTTTTCTTTCGCTCTGTTTTTCAACATAGAATGTTAGACACTGCGTAGTTGAAAAAAATTTAGATACTCATGCAAAACGTTATTTAACACACCCATGCAGACCTTTAATACGAACTTAAACATGTTATTATGAACAGCTGTGATAATATAATGGTGGCAGAAATATTTAATTTTTGGCACCGCCCTTAAAAACTTTATTGATGATTTTAGATACTTCGGCTTATGGAAAACGTCAGATTATTATATTCCCTTGATCCCTAAATCATTTCCTACAAAATAAAAAAAAAATTTGACCCCGCTCGAGTAAATCCAGGTGACGTTTTTTTTTGCAAATTTCCGACCCTCCAATTTCTTTATGACACACTTAAATCGTCAGATTATTGATATGCACAATGTTCTGCATGTAATTAACGCCTTAATCTGACGCGCTCGAGTTTCTACAGCTATCGATTTTTTTACTAATCTGATCGGCTGCCCTAGACGAACCCCCCCTATATACAGGGCTCATATATGGTGGGCTCATATATGGTGGGGGTGTTCAATAGGGTGCAAGGTTTCACCCCTAATGGTTTTCTGACGAGCTTGAGTAAATCCAAAAATCCCTTCTAGAGCTCTCCTACTATCGTGTGGGATCGTGGAAGTATTCGAAAATTTTTTTTTTCAAATATGTTATTTTTAGAACATTCATAAATAATTATAAAATAAAAATTCAGGTATTTTTCTACAGCACATAGAAAACTATATTTTAAGCAAAACTAGCCATATTTCATCCAAATCGATCCACAATTTTTGATTTTATTCACAATTATTAGAAAACTAGAAGCGAACAAAAATTGTGTTAATTAATTTACAGTCTTAATATAATTAATTTACAGTCTTAATATTCTATTCAATTAAAACAAAAACCAAAATTCGACAACAATATTATCTTTAAGTAGCACCAATGCTGTTTTCTAATCTGCTTAGTAGTTTCAGAGACATAGTGAAATTAAAAAAAATTCTTTTTCATCAAAATTTTTATTTTAAAACATTAATAAAAAAAACAAAAAAGAATAAAAAAAATCCTTGTAAATTTTTTACCTTTGGGCTAACTGGTCTGAAGTTTTTTCAAATGTAAATAAAAACTCTTTTTTTATTTAGTTTTTCCCGACGTTTCGTAGATTTTTTTTCCAATTTTTCAAGAGAACGTCTATTTAAATAATAAAAACAGTGTTATTAAATATTTTATACATAAAGAAATAAGCAAATTACTGACAATATTGGAAATTTTAAATTTTTAATAAATTTTAAAAATAAAAATAATTTAATTAATTTTAAGTTTTACCGTGTTTTTCCCAACTTAATATTTTACTTTCTAAGTAAAATATTAAATTTTTATTA
Source organism: Panzeria rudis (assembly GCA_956483635.1). Classification (NCBI taxonomy): domain Eukaryota; kingdom Metazoa; phylum Arthropoda; class Insecta; order Diptera; family Tachinidae; genus Panzeria; species Panzeria rudis. The sequence continues at coordinate 10,909,635 of OY101452.1, read as the reverse complement.
AAATACATTGAAATTTAAAAAATTATGTTTGATTGGTATGGCAAAGAAACGTAGTCGGGTAGAATTATGAATTTTCATATAACTCAGCCTAAAGCCCAAATCTTAAATACAGCGAAAAGTTTCATCAAAAGAGTACAAAATATTAGCGACGAACATTTTCATAACAAAAATTTAAAAGCAATATATAAAATACTAAAGAAAAACAGTTTCCCAACTAGTACAACTAGTTCACTAGTTGATGACCTAAGCAAACAACTTAATCACGCAAGTGCACAGAACGATAATGAAGCTTGAACGAAACAGGACAAGAAATTTTACAGTGTATCATATATACCAAAGCTCATTGACAACAGAACTATAAGCAAAACAATTAAACAAACAAACGCATGCTTCGCATACAAGCCAAATCAAAGGACTAATAAAATATTCTCTAAAACAAAAACATCCATAGAGAAACAACAAAAAAGCAATGTTGTGTACGAAATACAGTGTAAAGGTGGAAACAATGACAACACATGCTACAAACTGGACACTCAGCTGATCTTGATAATGTCAAAATACTGGACATAGAGAACGTTGAGAAAAAGAGCTACACAATTGAAAGCTTGCGTATACGACAGAAAATAAACAAAACATTGAATTTAAAAGAAGACAGCTAATATCAACACAAGCTATAGAGCTGTTTAAAGTTAAAAATAAAAACAAAAACCACTGTGATAAAACAAACAAAAAATTCTTAAGATGTGTTTAAATTAAAATTTCTGTATTTCAAAATTTCAATATGTTTAAAATTAAATAATTTTTATTTTTAAAATTTATTATAAATTGAAAATTTCCAATATTGTAAGTAATTTTCTTTTGTATAAGTTTCACGATATCTCTGAAACTACTAAGCAGATAAGAAAATGGTATTGGTGCAACTTAAAGATAATATTGTTGTAGAGTTTTGGTTTTTTATTTTAATTGAAGAGAACAATCCGTTCTTCAGTTATGTTAAAATTTCTTGTAACGATAAATTAATTAACCAGTTTTAATGTTCGCTTTTATTTGTGTAATTTTCTGCATATTTAACTGTGAATAAAATCAAAAATTGTGGATCGACTTAAATGAAAGATGGCTTGTTTCGTTTGAAATATACTTTTCTGTATGTTAGTGGAAAAATATTGGAGTTGTTTTTTAATTTTGCTATTTTTTTTATGAATGTTTTAAAAACAAATGTCTTGATAAAAAAAATTTTCCGCACAATTTCAACAATAGCTCTGAAACTACTGGACTACTTAAAAAAACATATTGGTGCGTCTTAAAAATTATATTGTTCTCGAATTAGCTTTTTTGTTTTAATTAAATAGGACAAATCGTTCTCCAGTTATATTAACATTTCTTGTAACTGTAAATTAATTAACACATATTTTTGTTCGCTTCTAATTTTCTGCATATTTAACTGTGAATAAAATAAAAAATTGTGGATCAATTTCGATGAAATATGGCTTGTTTTGTTTGAAATATAGTTTTCTATGTGCTGTAGTAAAATACCAAAATTTTTATTTTTTTTAAATATTTATGAATGTTTTAAAAATAACAATTTTGAAAAAAAAATGAATTTTTTCGACAAGTTGCACGACATCTCTAAAGCAGATTAAAAAGCCATATTCATTCATGTGACTTAAAGATAATATTGTTGTCGAATTACCCTCTAGTCAGAAGCATATGTCTCTATGTCAACATTATTTTCTCTAGCGGCAATTGCACTAGTCAAATTGTCGACAACTTTCCTTTTATGCGCGAGTAGAGATACGTTAGAGACAACAGCTCTAGTGTATTTCTGGTGACATTGTCAACGAAAGCGTCAATAGTTTGTTTTCTTTTTTTATTATTATGAGTAGTCAATAGCAGAGTTGCAAGCCGATCGGCGGCTAGCAAATGCTTCAATTTAAACAAATGTTTTTAGTAGAATAATATAATTTTTTAACCGAAAATATATACAGACATATATACTACATATATATTTTTTAAAATTTTTATATTTCAAAGGGAATTTTTGAATTTTAAATAGGATTTTTGAATTTCAATTGATTTTTTTGAATTTCAATTGATATTTTTTTTTAAACTGAATTGATTTTTTTAATCAATTGAAAATTTTTTAATTTCGAATAAAATTTTTTAATTTAAATTGATATGTTTTAAGCTACAACCGGAAAAGGTGTATAAATTTTAAAAATATTTCGGCCTAAATAATTTAAAAATAATTTATTTAGTTTTTTATATAAAAAATAATATTAAAAATATATATGTGTTTTAGTCTATTGCCGCAACCCTTATAAAATTGTAGACGGGGGTCACTAAAATGTACTAGTGTATCTTTGGTTCAAATGTCTCCATTTGGTCGCAAAAGAACCACATCGGCAATAGTGCTAAAGCCTATTGGTAGATTTTCAATGACAATCCTATGTTATATGACAATATGCGATTACATTGGCTGAGGTACACCTGGTCAGTAGTAGTATTAGCAATGTCACTAGTAAATCATATCAACTTCACTATCGGCATCGAGCGAGGAAATATCAATATTGTAGACTAGATCCCCTAAAATTTAGTAGTGAATCTTGGGTGCCAATGTATCCATGTGGTTCCAAAAGAACTACTTGGTCAGTAGTGCTTTAGTCTACTGGTGGATTTTCAATGACAAGCTAATGTTAAATGTCAATAGATGATTACATTGAGTTGGGTACACCTGGTCAGTAGTACTATTGACAATGTCACTAGTAAATCATTACTATTCGCATTTCCTGCAGGGTAGGGTTTTGTTTGAAAGGAATTAGGCAACCCGTTAAGATAGAAACAGCGAACCGTACCGTACTGTTTCTTTAAGAAAACGTGTCAGCTGTCCGTATATGGCATGGGAAAACCTATGCAAAAGTTTGCCGAATTTAAATGTCACGTTGCCGGAACGTCTCAATCTGTATAAAATAGAAAACCTAACGTTGTTAAGTGACAGTTGTAAAGCAGTGATGGGTTGCTTATATGCTAAATGGAATGGGGGTATTTTCACTCTGTTTTTTAGTACTTTTGGAAATAATATTAATAATATCTGTGTGGGAAAACAGCTTAAAGTAGTATATATGTGTGTATGTTTGTACATAAATATAGATATGTTAGATGTATGCATATAATAAGAAATACATATCGTCATATAAAATGCAAAAGAGCATATCATCGTTTTTAAACATTTTTCAGGAGAGATAAAAAAATTAATAAAAATTAAACTATTGTGATTACAAAAAAAATTTGCAGCATAGTATCATTAATTCAGACTTTCTATAATCACAATATTTTTTTTTTTATTAAGTTTTTTTTATCTATCCTGAAAAATTATTTAAGAGAATGATATGGCCTCTTGCATTTTATATGACGATAAATACACGTGAAATATAAATGTGATATAGATAAAAAGATTAAAATGGTTTCAAACCATTCTTTGTGTACGCACATATACAAAATAATTTCATTTTTACATATGTATGTACATATCTATGTATTATGTTGGTGAAATACATCAGAATTTATTAAAAATCCGATTCGATTTTCTTGTTAGTTAGGGCTTTTTGCGTTTTGTTTAACGATATATATGTATACATGGATACATATTCATTTATTGTAAATATATAATATACTACATATATTTTTATGTACCTACACCAAATACAGTTTTAATACTATTTACATCGTTTAGGTACTTTTTCTCAAGATTTGAAAATTTTTAATTCCCATCACAGTTTTGTGAACAGCTGTTTCTTTTTCATATTAAAACAACAAAATAAAATAAAACATACGCACGTTTTTAAATGTTCTATAAGAGGACAAACGTGCTAACAGCACGGTACGGTACGGAAGTGGTACAGCAACGGTTGGCTAACGGAGCCTTTATTCAATTAGGTCAACTTTTGCTGTTTAACTGCTTCATTTTTTAAAAACCGTATGTCTCGAAAACTAGAAAAAAATAAACTGAATGCAGATTCAGATTCAGCGGCCGAAATTAACCATTTTACTTGCTCCATTCGAAAACCTTGTAAATTTTTGTTTTAGTTGCCATGAGCTGGGAGGACGAAGGAACCAGTAAAATAAGCTATTGTTGCTTGAAAATTTTGTATTTATTATAGCTATTATAGCTAAGCTATTTATGGCGGATTACGACCAGAGACCTGCGCCGTGACGGCTCAAAGCCGGCTGAGCCGAGCTGCCGATAATTTTAAACAGTGCGCCGCCGCCGAAAAAAGTTTGGCTTACTTCGCCTAAAAAATAGCCGCCGATTGTCCTTGTACAATATGAAATAATAATTTTTTTTATTAATTTTTCATTTGTTTTTATCTTAAAATATATTTTTTATTATATTTGCTCTCAGCCGGCTGAAGCCTAATTTGAGCCGCCACCGCCGATTTCCTCGTGAGCCGCCGCCGACGCAATCGCTCGGCGCAGGTCTCTGACTACGAGCTAGAAATTTTGTTTTGTAACAAAAATAATCGACACTATTAGAGTTAGCATTTTCATTTTGTTTTGGTTTTTTGTACTTTAAGTTTATTTTGTTGTGTATCATTTCATTTGTTTCATTCCCATTATTGTTATTTTTACAGCCTAACCCACGATGTCGATCGGCAACTCGATCAACTAACGACATGTCACTCATTGTAGTTCGTTTGAGCGACCCACTAACAACCGACTTGTCGGTCGTCAAGCTTTACGTTGCTCACGTAATGCATTTACTAATTGTCAAATTAACATATTGCCATATCAAAAATTTCACAAATAAAACGCTGATTTGAAAATAAAAAGCGCTGAAATGTAAAATCTGTACCATAAAAAATGCAACTCTATGCTAATTAAAGCTACTAAAAGTGTAAACAAAAGACATATGTATGTATACATAAGAATTTTTTTCAAATTGTGACACAATAAAAAATATTTATGTTAAATTTATATTCGCACTACATATTTAAAAAAACATTTTTTATATCATTTATAAACATATTTTTGTTGAACCAGTTACGCGACACATTTCGACGCACAGAATACTTATCATCTAAATTCCATTGTCTCAAAAGCTGCTTCAGCAGTTTCTGGTGCTGTTTTAGGCACCACTTCGGAAGCATCATCAGCTTCAACCTCCCAATTATCAAAACGTAATAAAAAGAATAAGGCCGCTTGCGATCCCGCTGAAATTGAACGTAGTAATTTGATAAATATTTGTAAATTGGTGGTAAAAGAATTACCCGAACAATCGGTGCGCTAAGGACGTACATACATATGTTGGATTCTGATCATTTGCTTTTGCAACAATTCTTTATTGTTATTGAACATGTTTTGGGTCATGGTTTGCGTACAAAGAAGGGACTATTGAGTCGACGAAAATAACTCTGGGATCTATTGCAATGTGTCGAGGCCTATTGTCCTGAAGTTCAGGATATAACAACTGTTCGTGATTTATCAACTGTTCGCACTCACATACATAAGTCGCGCACGAGCGTATAGCTTTGATGCAGGAAAAATTGGAGGATTATTTACAACCTCTTACAGAGCATACGGAAGATGCTTTATACGAATGCTGCCCCACCTTCAATCAACTCAAACCAAACTACAGCTTCATTCTTTTCGGCTATAAAACTTCTAAAAACTATTTTTTTAACTTTATTTTATTATTACTTACTTAGATGGCTATGAACAACCGTTTAGGTCAGTAGCCTGATTCAGAATATTTTCCATGCGCTTCGTCTCCAGTTTCTAGTACCAAGTTTTACGAGATCTTCCTCAGCTTGATCTTTCCACCGGAGTTTGGGTCTTCCCCTTCTACGTCTTCCTTCGGGATCGAAATCGAATGTTTTCCTCGCCACAGCATTATCATCCATACGTATGACATGCCCCAGCCAGCGCTTAACAATGTTGATATCTTCGTACAACTCATATCGCTCGTGGTTCATTCGATGCCGATACTCTCCGTTGACGCAGACAGGTCCATATATTTTGCGCAGAATCTTTCTCTCAAGCACCCCAAGAACAGCTTCATCTGCTTGCGTAAGAATCCACGCTTCAGCGCCATATAGTAGCACGGGTAGTATAAGCGTTCTATAGAGTGAAATTTTTGTTCGTCGAGAGAGGGCTTTATTTCTAAACTGCTTGCTTAGCCCGAAATAGCATCTATTAGCAAGAATTGCTCTGCGTTTTATTTCCAAACTGATGTTATTTTTTTTTTGGTTTTTGGCGGTACCGAGATAAATAAAGTTGTTCACTACCTCGAAGTTATAGTCGCCAATGTTCACATATTGACCCAGTCTTGTTACTTCTTTGTTCGTTGATACCATTAATTTGGTTTTATCTTGATTTACTATTAGACCCACTTTCGGCGAATCCTTTGCGATACTCCAGAATGTTGCAGTTACCTCTCGCAAAGTCCGCCCCATGATATCAATATCATCGGCATAAGCGAATAGCATGTGTTTTTTGTTGTAAATTGTGCCTGCTCTATTAACTGCAGCATCCCGCAGGATTTTTACCAACAAAATGTTGAATAGAGCACAAGATAGACTATCACCTTGTCTAAAACCTCGTTTGGTATTAAACGTCTCGGAGAGGTCTTTTCCAATTTTAACTGATGATCTTGTGTCAGTTAACGTCATTCTGCATAAGCGTATTAGCTTTGCATGTGTACCAAACTCAGACATGGCTTTAAATACCTTTGCTCGTATCGGGCTGTCAAAAGCAGCTTTATAGTCGACGAACAGATGATACGTGTCGATTTGTTTTTCTTGGGTCTTCTCCAGGATTTGGCGCAATGTAAATATCTGGTCGGTGGTCGATTTACCAGGTCTAACGCCGCATTGGTAGGGTCCTATTATTTCGCTGACTTTCGGTTTCAATAGTTCACATAGCACACTCGATAGAATTTTGTATGCAATAGGAAGGAGACTAATACCTCTATAGTTGGCGCATACGGTTTTGTCCCCTTTCTTATGCACAGGACATAGCACTCTGAGGTTCCAGTTATCGGGTATGCGTTCTTCTAGCCAAATGGTTTTGACAAGTCGGTGCATACTCCTTAACAACTCGTCGCCTCCGGCTTTAAAAAGTTCTGCCGGCAGACCATCAGCACCTGCAGCTTTGTTGTTCTTCAGCCGGGATATTGCTTTTTCAATCTCATTTTGGCTAGGTGGTGTACATCCGACACCGTCGTCAATGATTGGTTCAATGGTATCTTCGTTGTCGCTATCATCTGATACCAACAGCATGGAAAAATTTTGTTTCCATGTTCTCAGCACATTTTCAGTATCTGTCACCAGGTTTCCGTCTTTATCTTTACAAGAGAAACTACCAGTACCAAAGCCCTCTGTTCGGTGTTTTACTTTTTGGTAGCATTTTCGGACTTCGTTTCTACTGCTGTACATCTCGATCTCCTCACACTCGCGCCTTTCTATTTCTCTTTTCTTGCGGCGGAAAAGGCGTTTCTCCTCTCTCCTTTTCTCCCGGTACCTCTCCCGTGCTGCTCGCGTTGCAGGTGACTGCAGTGTTGCCAAGTATGCAGCGTTTTTCTCTGCAGTTGCATTGTGGCACTCCTGGTCGTACCATGGATTTTTGGGGGAGGCTTTTGAAACCCAAGTACGGATTCAGCCGCTGTTTCCATGGAGTGTGCAATACGTTGCCATTCTGCGTATATATCATCGGGACAAGGAGTGCTCTCTAGTAGCATTTTGGGTAGATGAGTGGAATAGGCGGTAACATGTTGTTGTGCGTGCAGCTTTTTGACGTCCAGCTTCCTCTGTTGGATTATTTGAGTGTTTCTCGCTAGATTTAAACGGGTGCGAACCTTAGCTGCACTAGGTAATGATCTGAATCAATGTTGGCACCTCGAAATGACGCACGTCTAGCACACTGGAACTATGCCTTCCGTCCACAACTATGTGATCAATTTGGTTATTCGTTAGTTGATCAGGGGATACCCACGCACGGTTGCCAGATTTGACGATTTATCGTCATTTTGACAATCTTGGGTGTCGAAAATGGCATTTTGACGACTGGACGATTTTTACTTTAAATTTGACGATATTTAAGAATTATAAGTTGACATTTTTTTAACTTTTAAAACAATTTTTAACTTGATTAAGAACTTCGTAGCTTTTGCTACAATATGTAATAAAAGTAAGGAGTAAAAGGGATAGTTAAGTCATACTCAATGTTGATATTTTTAGTATTAAAGGTTTTTTAAACCTCTTCTTCTCTATACATAATTTATCAACTGCTGCATACACACATATGGATGTATGTATATCAAATATAAAAAATTATTGCACTAAGCGTCTCATACAAATTTTAATTAATGGTTATGTATGTATACGCACAAAAAATTCTATAGGTAATATTTCCTAAGAACTATAGAGTGAAATTTTTGTTCGTCGAGAGAGGGCTTTATTTCTAAACTGCATGCTTAGCCCGAAATAGCATCTATTAGCAAGAATTGCTCTGCGTTTTATTTCCAAACTGATGTTATTTTTTTGGTTTTTGGCGGTACCGAGATAAATAAAGTTGTTCACTACCTCGAAGTTATAGTCGCCAATGTTCACATATTGACCCAGTCTTGTTACTTCTTTGTTCGTTGATACCATTAATTTGGTTTTATCTTGATTTACTATTAGACCCACTTTCGCCGAATCCTTTGCGATACTCCAGAATGTTGCAGTTACCTCTCGCAAAGTCCGCCCCATGATATCAATATCATCGGCATAAGCGAATAGCATGTGTTTTTTGTTGTAAATTGTGCCTGCTCTATTAACTGCAGCATCACGCAGGATTTTTTCCAACAAAATGTTGAATAGATCACAAGATAGACTATCACCTTGTCTAAAACCTCGTTTGGTATTAAACGTCTCGGAGAGGTCTTTTCCAATTTTAACTGATGATCTTGTGTCAGTTAACGTCATTCTGCATAAGCGTATTAGCTTTGCATGTATACCAAACTCAGACATGGCTTTAAATACCTTTGCTCGTATCGGGCTGTCAAAAGCAGCTTTATAGTCGACGAACAGATGATACGTGTCGATTTGTTTTTCTTGGGTCTTCTCCACGATTTGGCGCAATGTAAATATCTCGTCGGTGGTCGATTTACCAGGTCTAACGCCGCATTGGTAGGGTCCTATTATTTCGCTGACTTTCGGTTTCAATAGTTCACATAGCACACTCGATAGAATTTTGTATGCAATAGGAAGGAGACTAATACCTCTATAGTTGGCGCATACGGTTTTGTCCCCTTTCTTATGCACAGGACATAGCACTCTGAGGTTCCAGTCATCGGGTATGCGTTCTTCTAGCCAAATGGTTTTAACAAGTCGGTGCATACTCCTTAACAACTCGTCGCCTCCGGCTTTAAAAAGTTCTGCCGGCAGACCATCAGCACCTGCAGCTTTGTTGTTCTTCAGCCGGGATATTGCTTTTTCAATCTCATTTTGGCTAGGTGGTGTACATCCGACACCTTCGTCAATGATTGGTTCAATGGTATCTTCGTTGTCGCTATCATCTGATACCAACAGCATGGAAAAATTTTGCTTCCATGTTCTCAGCACATTTTCAGTATCTGTCACCAGGTTTCCGTCTTTATCTTTACAAGAGAAACTACCAGTACCAAAGCCCTCTGTTCGGTGTTTTACTTTTTGGTAGCATTTTCGGACTTCGTTTCTACTGCTGTACATCTCGATCTCCTCACACTCGCGCCTTTCTATTTCTCTTTTCTTGCGGCGGAAAAGGCGTTTCTCCTCTCTCCTTTTCTCCCGGTACCTCTCCCGTGCTGCTCGCGTTGCAGGTGACTGCAGTGTTGCCAAGTATGCAGCGTTTTTCTCTGCAGTTGCATTGTGGCACTCCTGGTCGTACCATGGATTTTTGGGGGAGGCTTTTGAAACCCAAGTACGGATTCAGCCGCTGTTTCCATGGAGTGTGCAATACGTTGCCATTCTGCGTATATATCATCGGGACAAGGAGTGCTCTCTAGTAGCATTTTGGGTAGATGAGTGGAATAGGCGGTAACATGTTGTTGTGCGTGCAGCTTTTTGACGTCCAGCTTCCTCTGTTGGATTATTTGAGTGTTTCTCGCTAGATTTAAACGGGTGCGAACCTTAGCTGCACTAGGTAATGATCTGAATCAATGTTGGCACCTCGAAATGACGCACGTCTAGCACACTGGAACTATGCCTTCCGTCCACAACTATGTGATCAATTTGGTTATTCGTTAGTTGATCAGGGGATACCCACGCACGGTTGCCAGATTTGACGATTTATCGTCATTTTGACAATCTTGGGTGTCGAAAATGGCATTTTGACGACTGGACGATTTTTACTTTAAATTTGACGATATTTAAGAATTATAAGTTGACATTTTTTAACTTTTAAAACAATTTTTAACTTGATTAAGAACTTCGTAGCTTTTGCTACAATATGTAATAAAAGTAAGGAGTAAAAGGGATAGTTAAGTCATACTCAATGTTGATATTTTTAGTATTAAAGGTTTTTTAAACCTCTTCTTCTCTATACATAATTTATCAACTGCTGCATACACACATATGGATGTATGTATATCAAATATAAAAAATTATTGCACTAAGCGTCTCATACAAATTTTAATTAATGGTTATGTATGTATACGCACAAAAAATTCTATAGGTAATATTTCCTAAGAACTATAGAGTGAAATTTTTGTTCGTCGAGAGAGGGCTTTATTTCTAAACTGCTTGCTTAGCCCGAAATAGCATCTATTAGCAAGAATTGCTCTGCGTTTTATTTCCAAACTGATGTTATTTTTTTGGTTTTTGGCGGTACCGAGATAAATAAAGTTGTTCACTACCTCGAAGTTATAGTCGCCAATGTTCACATATTGACCCAGTCTTGTTACTTCTTTGTTCGTTGATACCATTAATTTGGTTTTATCTTGATTTACTATTAGACCCACTTTCGCCGAATCCTTTGCGATACTCCAGAATGTTGCAGTTACCTCTCGCAAAGTCCGCCCCATGATATCAATATCATCGGCATAAGCGAATAACATGTGTTTTTTGTTGTAAATTGTGCCTGCTCTATTAACTGCAGCATCCCGCAGGATTTTTTCCAACAAAATGTTGAATAGATCACAAGATAGACTATCACCTTGTCTAAAACCTCGTTTGGTATTAAACGTCTCGGAGAGGTCTTTTCCAATTTTAACTGATGATCTTGTGTCAGTTAACGTCATTCTGCATAAGCGTATTAGCTTTGCATGTATACCAAACTCAGACATGGCTTTAAATACCTTTGCTCGTATCGGGCTGTCAAAAGCAGCTTTATAGTCGACGAACAGATGATACGTGTCGATTTGTTTTTCTTGGGTCTTCTCCAGGATTTGGCGCAATGTAAATATCTGGTCGGTGGTCGATTTACCAGGTCTAACGCCGCATTGGTAGGGTCCTATTATTTCGCTGACTTTCGGTTTCAATAGTTCACATAGCACACTCGATAGAATTTTGTATGCAATAGGAAGGAGACTAATACCTCTATAGTTGGCGCATACGGTTTTGTCCCCTTTCTTATGCACAGGACATAGCACTCTGAGGTTCCAGTCATCGGGTATGCGTTCTTCTAGCCAAATGGTTTTAACAAGTCGGTGCATACTCCTTAACAACTCGTCGCCTCCGGCTTTAAAAAGTTCTGCCGGCAGACCATCAGCACCTGCAGCTTTGTTGTTCTTCAGCCGGGATACTGCTTTTTCAATCTCATTTTGGCTAGGTGGTGTACATCCGACACCTTCGTCAATGATTGGTTCAATGGTATCTTCGTTGTCGCTATCATCTGATACCAACAGCATGGACAAATTTTGTTTCCATGTTCTCAGCACATTTTCAGTATCTGTCACCAGGTTTCCGTCTTTATCTTTACAAGAGAAACTACCAGTACCAAAGCCCTCTGTTCGGTGTTTTACTTTTTGGTAGGATTTTCGGACTTCGTTTCTACTGCTGTACATCTCGATCTCCTCACACTCGCGCCTTTCTATTTCTCTTTTCTTGCGGCGGAAAAGGCGTTTCTCCTCTCTCCTTTTCTCCCGGTACCTCTCCCGTGCTGCTCGCGTTGCAGGTGACTGCAGTGTTGCCAAGTATGCAGCGTTTTTCTCTGCAGTTGCATTGTGGCACTCCTGGTCGTACCATGGATTTTTGGGGGAGGCTTTTGAAACCCAAGTACGGATTCAGCCGCTGTTTCCATGGAGTGTGCAATACGTTGCCATTCTGCGTATATATCATCGGGACAAGGAGTGCTCTCTAGTAGCATTTTGGGTAGATGAGTGGAATAGGCGGTAACATGTTGTTGTGCGTACAGCTTTTTGACGTCCAGCTTCCTCTGTTGGATTATTTGAGTGTTTCTCGCTAGATTTAAACGGGTGCGAACTTTAGCTGCACTAGGTAATGATCTGAATCAATATTGGCACCTCGAAATGACGCACGTCTAGCACACTGGAACTATGCCTTCCGTCCACAACTATGTAATCAATTTGGTTATTCGTTAGTTGATCAGGGGATACCCACGCACGGTTGCCAGATTTGACGATTTATCGTCATTTTGACAATCTTGGGTGTCGAAAATGGCATTTTGACGACTGGACGATTTTTACTTTAAATTTGACGATATTTAAGAATTATAAGTTGACATTTTTAACTTTTAAAACAATTTTTAACTTGATTAAGAACTTCGTAGCTTTTGCTACAATATGTAAAAAAAGTAAGGAGTAAAAGCGATAGTTAAGTCATACTCAATGTTGATATTTTTAGTATGAAAGGTTTTTTAAACCTCTTCTTCTCTATACATAATTTATCAACTGCTGCATACACACATATGGATGTATGTATATCAAATATAAAAAATTATTGCACTAAGCGTCTCATACAAATTTTAATTAATGGTTATGTATGTATACGCACAAAAAATTCTATAGGTAATATTTCCTAAGAACTTGGTATAAATTTAACTAAGTGCATAGGTAGAATGGCAGTTACTAAGTTTCTTAGGTAATATGCCTATAATTTTAGTTAATTCCCATGTTGGAAAAATTAACCTAAAATTTAGGTAGCATTACTTATAAACTTTTGGTAATTACTAAAGTTTTTTTTCGTTTTCTTTTACTTGATTTAGAGCTACTTATGTTTTACGCGAAAATATAAAGTAAAGAAACGTTGTTTATCTTTGAAAAAAAAAACTGCTTAACCCTGCTGTTAGGTTAAAAAAACTAACGAATCTTAGGTATAGGACCATTTTGGTTTATATAGTTTTTTTGAACTATAAATGCACTAAAATATGTTTTTTGACTTTTTAATGATAAGTTAGCACCTATTCGAGATTTGTGGGATCGCTTCTGGCTGAAATTATATCATCATTTTCTGATTGTGCAGCATATACGAGCGGCTAACCAAAAATCTCATCTGCTAGAAAATGAGGGACTTGCAGCTGCTGCAAATTTAAGTGCGATAGTAAGTGCATCATATGCTGCAAATTCATAAGCAAATTACAAGAAAAATAATTTGTTCATCATGTACTGAGAAAATTAAAATTTTTGCACTTGTTTTGTAAATTTTGCTAATATCAATAAATATGAACGGACCAAAATGGTCCGAACCTAAGATTTGTAATTTTTTATTTTTTTATCTTCCTTTACATCATAGATTATTAAAAAGTAATAAGATATAAAAATACCACAATAGCTAACGTGTTAAGTTGACATGTTGAACCGTTCCGTAGTTAAAGCGAAAAAAAAATTGACCAAAATGGTCCAAACCTAACAGCAGGGTTAAGTAGTAGATGAACTTTCAGATAAGTAACAAATATTCTATTCGTTGAGAAAATAGTGAGAAATATCATAAAAAACGAATAGACTTTCTCTAAGTCAGTCTAAGGTTACAATCAGAGCGATTGATAATTATGTGCTGATGCTAAAGATGAACAACTGTTTATTGAATGTTATATGATTTATCACCATCATCGTCCTCGCTTGCACTTTCTTTGCTTTCATATATATAGATGTTCGTTTGGCAGATTTTCATCTTCACCATCATTAAAAGCAGCTCTGTTTGTGATATAATTCATATTGTATATGCTAACACAAGAGTTTCAAATGCCGCTTAAAGCCTTTGAAATATGAATTATTCTTGATATTTATCCGGTAGCAACCTGAAAAAACTAAAAGATATTATTTTATTTAAATACCATACATACATGATTAATAATTGTAATGAATAAAGATAGAAAGTTCATTTGCATACCTCTTCTTTTCTGCTCATATGCTTAAGGTCCTTATCTTAAGAAGCTTTAATCCGTTTGGACCTACATTCATAGTTTTTTGAAAAATAAAATTTATGTGTAGATATTATTTAAAAACAATATATAATAAAATTTATATTATACCTTTTTCTCCAATTAATATTTTCATTTGACAATAAAATAAATAAAAATCGAAACAAAAAGTTTTGAAGATATGCAACTAATTCTGTTAGTTAAGTAGCTTGGATTTTGGGTAAATTCTATTATACAAACTACCTACAGGCATAGTTATTAAAACTTATTTTTTTTTTTTCATATAAAAAGAAAGTAACTATGCCAAAATAGTTAATATTACATCTTATATTTTTTTGTGTGTATAATTTTTCTTAAAAGTACATTAAATACTGTTTATATAGTTAAAACGACAGTTGATATCTTTATTGATAAGAATTTCGTTTACTTTATAGAAAAATTGTTAATTTATAATAATTGAGTTATGAATTTTTAGTCGAACTGTATGGTTTTTATCCAAAGTTATTTAATTAGTTTGGCTTAGGCTCATTTTTAATTTAATCTTTAACCGATATGAAAAAAGCTTAAAATAGTTGAAGTTCCGAACATTTAGAAAAAAAATCATTAATCGGTGCTACTCGCCGCGAGATGGCGACAGTCTGTTAATTGAGCATACTAAAATTAGTGTAGGTAAAGGACTCTGATGAGTAGACTTGGTAGTCTCGAAACAGCTTTCATTTCAACCATCCGTCATTAAAAATTTTTCTTTAAATGCTCAATATTTACATGGTTTAGAATTTCTTTCTTAAATAAAAAATATTTTGATCGAAAGATTAAATTAAAACTGAACTTAAGCCAAACTAAGTAAATAACATTGGATTGTTAATTTATTTGTTATGTTATTCATAATAAATTATTATTCTCTTTATAACGCTGTATTCTATACAAAATTTGTTTTATTAACCTGGAAATAGTATTTTTTACATTTGACGCATTTTTGACAATTTCGAATAATTATATTGACGTTTTTGACGATTTTTCGGTCGAAATTTGACGAATTCATCCGTATTTCATCTGGAAAGTATGTACCCACGTTGCCATGCGAATATCGAGATGTTTGAACCTAGTGCTACTCACTACCGTGTTTCGTTATTTTATTATTATGTATTGTTATTATTATTATTATTATTATTATTATTATTATTTAGCTTTATTTTATTATTATTAATAATTTATAAAATTGAAACAATTCATTGTTTTACTTTTTTGTTTGTCGACATCAACAACACAAGTGACTGATTTTGACATTTGTCGCTTGACTTTTCTTAGTGGGCACCAAATTAGTATGAAAACTGTTGCGTTATCGATGGCTTGCATTGTCGATCGACTTGTCGTGCTGAGAGTTTTTACTGGGCCGCAAATCAGCTGTTTGTCGTTGAAATTGCAACCGAGTGATAGCGGTCAATATCGTGAGTTAGGCTGTTAGTTTTAATATTTTCTTTGTATAAAATTGCGAAGCATACTTTAATGAAGTTCCTTTTTGCAATTTTCAAATAGAATTTGGTCCTAAATAAAAGAAATTCCAAAGCATACCTTAGGGATGATTCTTTCTATTTTACAAGTTTTAATTACATAGCTTGCAGTGTATGTAAAGGTACGTTCACATTGGCAAACATTTGCCAAAAAAAAACGTAACCAGTACTTTTGGTAGGGGATAGTGTGATTTAACTTGGTTTGTATATCACAAAATAAAGGTAATTATGCTGCAAAAAGCTATTTCTATGTTATTTCTAATAAATGGGAAAATATTGAAATTAAAGGAAATACAATTTCAGTTTGTTTGTGGGTTACGTCTTTTTCGGCAAATATTTGCCAAATGTAACCATACCTTTAAGTTTGTTCGGATGGAATCTTGCAACTCAATTGTTAAGCAGATATCTTCAACAGATTTAGCAGAACTTTTGTACACACGTTCAGTTTGGATGACAATACATGGTTAACTGTGCGGCGTCATTCTAAATCCAAGATGGCGGCACACCCAAGAAGGCGGACTGCTTATTTTTAATTAACTCTTACAATATGAGTATCAAATGAAAGGGCTTGCGTAGAATAAATCTAAAAATAAACTGACGTCACCTAAAATTTAAATGGTGTACTTCTAAAGTTTGGAGCTCAATTTTGAAGCAGATATCTTCAACCGATGGAGCTGACATTTTGTATCCACATTCAATTTGGATGACAATACATGGTTAGCTGTGTGACGTTGTTCTAAATTCAACATAGTGGAACTCCCAAGATGGCGGACTAGTAATTTTTCATGTAGGAAATTAACCGGTGAACAACCTTGCAACAATGATGAATGAGATGAACAGACTGAGAAACGTATCAAGCGATAACTAAAATGTATAAAACAAATTAAAGGTAAAAACCTTTTGAAAAACAAGGTTTTATTTAAATGCGCTAAAAAGAAATAAATAAACTTTTACTTTAACTTTTAACGTCATTACACAATTTATATGATATAAAAGCTAATGATGTGATAGATTTTAACTATTAAAAATGTTAAACGAAGTAAATATGCGTGCTTAAAATCATATCGTGCTATAACCGCCAAAAAAGCTTAAGCGCCATAAAGTAAATTTTACAGGAGAAGTATTTTTTAGTTATCCTTGGTTTAAATCGAAGTAGAACTCTTCTATTGGCTATATAGGTTTGTAGTGGACCGCTATATGTAATGTTAATAGTTTTAATAAACTTCCTATAAGACAAGGCTTGTTTGAAGGGGTTAAGATATTTTAAGATATTATTGATGCCATGAAAAATCAATTAATTTAATTAAATTATTTTAAAACTAGTAATTATTATCCTTACCAAGCTGTTCTTTAACCGTTTCATTGATATCCTTGAAGTTTTTGGCACTAGTTTTGCCATACTTGTAAAAGAGAATTTTAGCTTAAGCGACACATTGCAGTTACAAAAAATTTTAAACAAATTAAAAATTTAAAGGGAAAATGCACTTAAGCTAAAATGTCTTTTGCTGTATTTCCGTAACGGTACATGGCAGGACTTTGAAACTTTGACAGATAGTCCGATTTATCGTAAATAATCGATTTTCGTCCAAAAACGATTTTCGAAAAGCATGTCGCTTGAGCTTTTTTGGCGGTTATGGCTCGATATCAACACATTCCTGTTTCGCTTTAATATTAAAAACTATCCGCTAACAAAGTAGCGGATAGTTTTAATATTAAAGCGAAGTAAAGTTGTCTTGACATGGTAATACATGTATTACGATATGCACAAAAATGGACAAAATCTTATCATGTAAACGCAAAATGTATTGAGTAGGAGAGAATACGGATACGAAATTTGAAAAGCGTTCGGTAAATGTTTATTTTTTAAACCATTTTAGAATCTTATGTATTATCATCATACCAGAGGTGTAAACGTGAAAAATACTTACAACAGACTTTTGTTCTCATTTTTTAAACACGAAGAGAAATTCATAATAATATTCTACAAAGTCGTTAATACTTTGTATTACCATATAAAGACAGATTAACTAATAAAATGATGTCACAAACTTGTTTATTTTTTAATTAATACATACTTACATACATATACATATATGAATTCTTTGTTTTTCTAACACGCAATTTACATTGTGCCTTTTCTGCTTGGCTTTAAAGGCAGGCTTTTTTAGTATGCGAGAGAGGTGTTGACAATCTGACGGGATAAGAAAAAAGACACGAATTGAAATTTAAAGGGTTTTTTGATTCTTCTCTTTGTCATTTTCGTACTCTCACAATTAACCATGTGTACAAACGTCAAAAAAGGCATGGAGAAAAGTCTGTAAAGTGCGTGACTTTTCGTAGGGGTTTTAAAGAAAATTTTCAAAAATAGGCAGACTAAAAAGGCATAGTGTGAAAAGGCACTAATAAACTCAAAATAATAAACAAAGGTGAATATACATAGCACGCGTTCAATGCGCCAATGCGATGCTGACTTCTGTCAAAAAAGTTGAAATAGTGTGTTTTCGTTTAATAGGGCAAGTTACAAAGAGACGTTTGCGACATGCTTGCCTCGCAAAAAGTTCAACGGGTTGCTACTGTTCCCATTTTCATATGCTAACATTTTAGTTCAATGGAAATAGAATTATTAGAATTATTTTTAAACAATGGATGAAAAATGCATTAAATATTTAAAAAACAAATTTGTTTGTTGATGGTTAAGCATTGTCTATATGAATTTCATTGGTGCTTTACCAAATCGTCAGTAGACTTGAACAACACTTTTCAACAGTTACAAACTTTCAAAAACTATTTGAGAATTTACAAATGATTTTGAAAAATAAGCATAGTAGTTTTATAGTTTTATTTAAATTATCAAAAGCATACAATTTCATATTTTTAATAAAACCTATGCATGCACAAGAAAAAATAAATGTTTCATTTGAATTCAAAAATATATTTAGTTACTATAACCAATTAAGTTTTTATACGACAAACACAGACTTTTTTTAATAAACTGAAATAACCAAATTTTTTGTTTGTATGGCGCAAAAACTCAAAAAGTTTTTAAACTTTTTTTTGATTAAAAATGTCAACTAAAGTTTTTGTGGAAACTTGTGAAAAAATTAACAATCGTCATTGTTTATATACCAAATATACATTTTTCTATTAAATTCAACTACTCAACGAAATTATTTTTTAAGTTGTATCATAACGAAATGCGCATATTTAGAAGAAACATAAGAAATCAAGTTTTTGTGTGTATTCATTATTTGGATATTTAATAGCCAGTAGCGCTGTAGCTGAGGGGTAAGCACGTTAATCTATTAGTCCAGAGGTCGCTGGTTCAATTGCGCCAAAAAGACATTTAGTGTTTTTCTCAGACAAGCAAAAAGTTGTTTTAAGCGTTGTGATTACGTATAAAAAAATAGTTAATATAACAATTATGACAATCAAAATTTGTCCGAAAATTCAAAAATTTACATTGTTAATATAACAATAACTTTAATTGAAATAGATTTGTAATCAAACAAAAAAAAATATATTATTTATTATTTGGGATCAAGATCACTGTTTTTATTTTTAATAAAACTGTTTTATAAAAAAAAATAAATAAAAACAGTGACCTTGAGCCCAAATAATAAATAACATTTATCAAGCGTAAGGTCGAATAAAGTAACAAATTAACAAAAAAAATTTAAAAATTTGTTTTTGTTTGTAAAGCGCAACAAATGTTAACAAACAGGTTTGTTGAAAATATTTATTGAAATTGGCAATAAAATTGCCAGAAAAACGGTAAATGTAATTGAATATATGAGGCGCTCAGCGCCAAAACGGCCTAAGCCCAAAAAAATGGTTCTGAGAAAAACGAAGTTAAAAGAAAATAAGTTTTTAATATATTTTTATTATTTTTTTATTAATCGTAAATAAATATTAGTTGTAATATTTGTTTTAGGTTAATCATTAGGTCTTAATTAACTTAGATAAAGACTGTTTTAAACAGTTAATACAAAAATTAAAGTGGCTTAGGCCATTTTGGAATCCATTTAAAAAAATATATTGATAAGAACTGAGGGCTAGGCCATTTTGGCTCCATTTATTAAAACATACAAAATTTCTTCAGATAAATAATAAAAATAATTTTTAGCGTTTTAAATAATAAAAATTAATAATAATAATTATTCTTCTTCCTGAATATCTTCTTCTTCGGCTCTCGAATTTGTTTTTAAATTGTTATAAAATGCATGCTTTATAGGAGGTATGAACTCCTTGAGTTCCTGTAAATTCTTAAACTTTGCAGCTTCAATGAATCGTCTTCCAGGATAAAGCGGTTCCAATTCAAAATTTACAAACTGGCTGGAGTTCCTCTTAGAACTATCAACTTCTTCAAATAAAACATCTATTTTATTTGAATATTTGTATTGAATTATAAATGACTTCACATTTTGGAATCGAATCCACAGAATCTTAAGTCATTCAACTTTTGAAGTCTTGTCTGCGGAGATTTTTCTGTTTGTCACTAGTTTCTCGATTAAGGATATGCTTTTAATATCATCTGCCGTCATCTTTACCAAGTGAAATGGTTCCCTTTTTTTGCCGTGATGATTACACGATCCCAATCAGCAGGCGTAAAAATGTCCTTATAATATTTTTTTTTCCTTTTCAATGAGACCAAAATCTTGATCGCATGGTAGGAATGAGTGGCCAGATACTAAAAATTTGTGGTCTATCTGTTCCACTGGGAACATCGAGTTATTGACCATGTATGTGCAAATGGTGCTCATTCTGATGTTCCGGTTTTGGCCACCACATTGATCGCTATACATTATTAAGTTCTTACATTTGACATTGGCTTTCACGTAATGCATAATGCAAGACCCTATTTCCTGTGGGCCACGTGAAGCTATTCCCTCATTCCAGGTATACATGAATGGATTGTTCGTGATAAGGTCATGAATACCAAGACAATAGGTCCATAGCTGTCTTTTGTAGTAAGCTACCCCTGTGGAAATAACTGGTGTCGGCAGAGTTTTCATAAGATCGAATGCTATAACTGCATATTCTTCCTTGTTAAGTTGCGAGTCCAATTGCATCCCAGTTCTAGCTGATTCAGATTTTCGATGATGTAAATCTCTTTCGCTCGTAATCCTTTCCTTTTCAGAAGGATCACATGCGGCTTCGATTTTTACTTTAAAAGAATCACATTTTTTGCAGCTGTCGGAAATTGGAGCTCGAAAATGCAAATTAAAGTTTTCTGAAAAGATTTTGGTGAAAACGAATTTAGATACAACTTTGTCCATTTCTACAGTTCCACGATATAGCTTGTACATAATCGATATGTTTAAGGTAGGTGCGAGAAATTCTCTTTGAATATTCTTATTTCTTGAATAGTGGGAGCTATACCTTGGAAATTTATTGATAAATTCTTTCACTATTTCTGTAGCTTCAACGCTGGTCTTATTATGAGGTGGGTGTCTTCCTCTTTGGTCCAATTTTGGTGTTGTTGTGACACTTCCAGGTGCTCTATGCTTAAGTGCACGTGTAATACGACCATCGGTTATTTCTAAGATCTGCTTAAAATATCTTTTGCAGACATGCATTCCGACATTATTTACTCCAGGAAGTTTGTAAATTCTTATACTAGATCTTCGGCTTTCGCCAATAGACTTCTTATAAAATCTTCTTGTTTCAATTACTGCAATTTGTCCACATAAATAAGCATTTTGCAAATCATGATCACCAATTTTATAAAAATTTTCAAAAATACTTCGCAAATTATTCTCACTGAAATGGTGATGACATTTTAACGGACATGGACATTCAAGTGCATTAAGTATTTTAGCTGGCTTCATAACTCCTTTCACATTTTTATAATATTTTCCGGATTTCTCTGAACTTTGCTTACGTGTTTTTTCCAGTTAGATTTCTTGGCAATCCGTTTTCTAGTAGATATTTTCAATTCATTGCTGCTTTCAACTTCGATATCTGGTTCAGCTGACCTGCTTTCATTTTCTGTTATTCCGATCTGGGATTCTGTTGCCGCAAGTCCCGATGGCACAGGCAATGTATCTTCGGAAGAGCGCGATGAAATTGATGACCCACTTGGTGTTGGGACGTACTCCGATCCAGAATTTTCGAAGTCTTGTAAACTCATCGAGTCAGCATCAGAAATGTTTATTCACGTACTACTTTTTTTTTTCTTGCTAATACATTTTCAATTAAAAAAACTGATAACACACTTCAATACATCTTATGAACTTACCTTTGACAAACTAGTGGATTTATTATTTAAACAAGAATAACTATTTGACGAGCTATACCGATACTTACAAAAAAGAAAGTTTTTACCATAGTCTATTTAACTAACGCTGCATTTACACGCTGCAAGTAGAGAATACGTATTATCTTCGAAAAGCTCGAAAAAACCTTAAAAAAGCAGTGTCTACACAGACTAGTGCAAATTACAGTTTGAAATTTAATGGGTAGAAGCAAAAATCAAAACAAACTATAAAACCAAGGTTGATTAAAATGCATTTTGTAACAAAATCGCAACAGCTGATGGCGTAAGTCAACTATGGTTTTTACTTACAAAAAAGAAAGTTGATTTTAAAAAATTTTAAACGTAACATGCGTTTTTGGCCTAACCCACACATATTTTTTATTTCTAGGATTCGATTTGGTCTAAGTGGCTTAGGCCACATTTTTTTTAAATTTGCATAGAGGAAAAACAGTTTTCAGCAGGTAGTATAAACTAGTGTTATACTATGCAATAGGGAGTTTTTTAGTATTTATTTCAAGACGTTCCGGTTAGATCAGCATAGTCAGTTTGATTTTTTTGAAAATGAGGGTTAGGTCGTTTTGGCGCTGAGCGCCTTACATATGAGTTGAAAATTGTTTCTGAAATTACAAACAGCGTGCTTGCATTTACAAAAATCGTTATACGCTCATTTCCAGTGAAAATTTTAATTGTGTTTACTAAAAAATTAATTCTATTTACAAATCTTTTTTTTCTGTGTGTGGTGTAAAACGACTCATCTTGTATGATCTCATTTTTGTTTATGTTGGTCTTCTCAGATTACAAATCGGTTTCTTTTCTGAGAAGTTCCATAATATTTTGGGCTTATAGAGATGACCATTCGCGGTCTACAGAGAGTCTGAAAAGGTATATTTTTGTATATTTCGCAAATTTTCACATTTTCTTCCAAGACAACATATAAAAAACTGTACATAATTTGCAAACTTGTTTGAAGATACTTCCAACACTGCATTAGCTAAGTTGACTTGTTATTCCCTAAAATCATAGCTTGGTTCATTGAATAATGTTTCCCAAAATATATATTTTGTGTAGTAATAACCTCTTATAAGCTGGATAATCTCTAAATTTTTTTTTAATATTTTTACTTTTATATAAGGCAAAGTATACAATTTAGGATATGATATGAAAGTTTTTAAAACATTTTTTTTAAATGTTGTTTTTATTTGCAATCTATTTTTTAATAATAAGCAAATTAATTAAAAATAAAAATTCACATGAGGCTTAACCTACATTAAAGTTAAAACATATTTACATTAGTGCTCTTTAATATGAGTACAATTATAAGTATGCAATTGTTTATATGTATACAAATTTGTTTTTTATATTTACATATTTACAATGACTATTTTGAATATTTACATGCTTATTTTCTAAACGGAAGGTCAAGCACATGAAGCCTTTTTAGCCTATGTACTTCCTCGCTATCATCTAGTAAAATAATAGCAAGGGGATTGGAATGGTTACTAAGTCTTTCAAGGTACCTCGAACTGTAAGCGTTTATTTCATTTTTAATCTTTCATATAGACAAATCTCTGTGAATCGTATCGTTAGTTACAAACCATGGAGCATCTACTATCATTCTAAGAGTTTTTGATTGATATCGTTGAAGTATTTCTATGTTCGAGTTGCTAGCAGTACCCCACACTTGAATTCCGTATGTCCATATCGGTTTTAAAATAGTTTTATGTAAAAGTACTTTGTTTTCTAATCTAAGTTCTGATTTTTTCCCAGCAGCCAATACATTCGCTTTGTTTTAATATTTAGGTAATCCCTTTTTGCTTTTATGTGTTGCTTCCACGTCAGCCTTTTATCAAGATGCATGCCAAGATATTTCACACAATCAGTTCTTGGAATTTCCAGGAATACCAGCTTTTATGTCACAAATGTTAGAAATTTCATCATTTACTTTTACATAAAAATAACGATTTTGTAGGTAGGATTTGAGGACCAAAAAGAATGGCGCAAGGATAAGCATTTTTAGTTTATATAAAAGACCTACATGCCATACTCTGTCGAAGGCTTGTGAAACATCCAAAAAGACAGCACTGTTTTGTTTCTAGAGCATTTCTAATAACATTTACGACTCGGTGACATTGTTCAGGCGTACCGTGCTTGTGGCGGAATCCAAATTGATGCTCTGGGATAATATTTTTAGTGTTTAAAACTGGCTGCGACCTACGCACAAACAAATTTTAAAAAATTTTTGAGAATATAGGCAAAAGACTTATTAGTCTATAAGACTTAATATCATTTTCAGGCTTAGAAGGTTTATGAAACATCATTATTTCTGAACATTTCCCTTGTGTTGGAAAGTGTTTAAGTCTAATTATAGAGTTGTAAATTGTTGTTAGAAGAACAATAGCTTTTTTAGGTAAATTTTTCATGTCATTTGCACAAATTTTGTCATAACCGGGAGACTTTTTTTTATTATTTAATTTTGAAATTTCTCGTTTGACTTCATCTAGGGATATCTGCTTAATTGGTAAGTCCATTTGACACGGTATGTCTTTTTATTATCATCTAGACGTCGTTTTAACTCATTTGTAGAAAATATATATTATTACATGGCGATCCTGCCAGCCTTACGATTGTAGTCGCAGGAGTGCACCCAAAAATAATAAAATAGTGGAAGTGTTTTGAATAGCGCACACAAAGGTTTCTGACGGACAGCCAAGTTTCCGTCAGAAGAGTGTCTGGCCGATAGACACTGGACTAATATTTTTCGGAAAAACTGCCTGGCCAAGAGGCAGAACCAACAAAACCAAAAAAAAGGGATGGAAGGACCAAAACCCCTGACCATCGAAGAGTATAAAGCAAGAACGGGTCAAAACAACAAAAGAATAGACATCCTGATACCACCAACAACAAATCCCAAAAGAAGAGGAGGCTGCCTGTGCAGGCTTAAGAGGCAGAAGGCAAACCTGCTGAGGGAAATAAACGGAAACCCCCCACCTGCATGGAACGACGCTACTAAAATGTGGCAAAAGACCGAAACACTGGAGCGACTTATAAAGCAAAATCTACACAAAAATAAGTAAATATTTTTTTTCCTTAATTAAATTTAAGAGAAGTGCATAAATTGCTGTGCACTCTCAGGTCGGTAGGCGTTAACCGCCGTTGACAAACTTTTTTTTAATAGTTCATAAGATTAGTCAGAAATAAATACTACTTATTATATTTTTTAATGATTTATATTAAATAAAAAATAAAAATTAGAAAGTATTTTTAATTTTCTGAAATACATAGGAAAAACTAAAATCAAAACCATTGGAATTTAAATTATGTCAAATGGGACTTAAACATTTTTTTAAGGAAAATAATTGTTATTTGACTTTATAAGGTTGATTATAATGGAACGGAAAATCAATTATCTAACTGAATGGGGTAAGGAAGAAATAGACATTCCCATAGAAGAACAAATTAGACACCTAGCAATAATTTGGGAAACAATAGGAATGAAAGGAGTCCCGACAGAGGACTATATAATAAATAGAACTAGAATAGAAGAGGAAACAGTTCGCGGTATTAGATGGTCAGAATCTATAGAAAAAGGAAATAAACAACATCAATAATATTTTCTTTTCCAAAAACATATAAATTATTTTTTTGAATATGGGTAAGGAACAATCAAAAATTGAAAAACCCAATGCAAATGTGGTTACTAATTTAGAAATTGTTGACCATACTTCGAAAAAAATTCATTATGGATACTAATGTTAATATTAGTCATAATACCAGCAGCAAATATTTTGCTTAAACTATATATATTACATAAAAGATCACTAAGAAAATAATATGCTAGTAGAGCCAATGAGTCAGACAAAATTTAATTAAGATGGAAATAGAATTAACAAGGGAAGAAATAGAAGAACTAATATTTATAGCAATTGCAGTTAACATATCTTACTTGTTTAATAATAAAACAAAATTAATGGAATGGAATGACATTCTAAATAAAATAAAAATTATAAGGGAATTATATATGACCGTTCATATAAGTGCCTAAACATAGATAGACCAACTAAGGACGAAACAATTAAGCAACATTTTCGGAAGCTCTTCGCACGATTAGAAGAAATACGAATTTTACTCAACGTACATTATAAAAGACTTACAGTAAGTCATAAAACAGCGGCAAACACACTTTTCCTCGATCTAAAAAATAGAATTATAAAGATAGCTTCAAAAAAACAATAACAAGAGAACTACCAAATTCATTACACGAAAGTGAACCCTATAATTTACTTATACCAAATATTGCAACCACAATGACTCAAACAGTGGTAGAGTTTCTGAACACAGCCTCAAAACGGATTACAGATTTTGATGGCAGATCTGAAAACTTACGTTCTTTTATTGACTCTTTGTCTTTAGTAGACACACGAATCCGTGGCTGTATCCCTAATAAAAACAAAACTAAAAGGGAATGTCATAAATTTAATAGAACTGAATGAACGATTTCAGACATTATAAGCAAACTGAAAAACACTGTTAAAGGCGAACCAGTCGAAGTCTTGACTGCAAAAATAATGAATTCCAAACAAAATAACAAAACGGCTAACTTGTATTGTAATGAGATAGAAATCCTCACAAAATCACTAGCAAACGCATACATATCGGATTGTTTGCCATGCGAATTGGCAAATAAATATTCCGCACAAACCGCGTTAAAACCACTTACTAAAAACTGCACCATTGACAAAGTTTGACTTATCATGGAAGCAGGCCAATTTAATAGCATGAATGATGCTATCAGCAAATTTGTTAATAGTTGTACCGATGCCACAGATCAACAAAATGCCATATTGTACTATGGGCAAAGATATAAGACTAATAACAGCTAACGCAACAATAGTAACAACAACTACAACAATAACAATACAAATTACAATAGCAGAAACCGTCAAAGATACAATAACAACCGTAGGAACAGAAACTACGTGAGAGCAACAGACTCAAATGGAAATGGTTCGGAAAACTCGAACCTTCCCCTAAGATCAAATCAGTAGGCAATAGAATATTTAATCTAAATCTTAACTTTTGTTGTTTCATCTCCATTCAGATTAATAACAGAAACACCTCTGTAACACTATTGGTAGACACTGGAGCTGATATCTCACTAATAAAATCAATACATTTTAACCTAAATCAAATAAATACTAACAAAACAACAACATTAAGTGGAATAGGACAAGGAAAAATACAGTCAATCGGAAGTATATTTTTCGATTTAAAACACCAAAACTTTTAATACCGCATAAATTTCAAGTAGTACAAAATGATTTTCCAATACCATGTTATGGAATCATCGGCATGGATTTTATAAAAAAATATAACTGTATATTAGATTTCAATAATGATTACGATTACCTTATTCTACGCCCCACCTACTTAACACACCCAATAGAAATACCACTTACAAATAATGGTGATGACATAATTCTCCCTGCGAGATCCGAAGTCATACGCCAAGTGAAGTTATCATCTACAAATAAAGAAGTACTAATTCCTAACCAAGAAATAGAACCAGGTATTTTCATTGCAAATACATTAGTTACAACAAACAAAGCTTTCATTCGTATCCTTAATACTAACAACAATATTACTAAAACTAATCTAAACAAAAGTAAAACCGAAAACATTTCAGACTACAATGTATTAAAACACAATCCTATCAAAAATAAAACGAGAAACACGGAAGTATTGCAAGTTTTAAAGAAAAAATTTCCTGAACAATTCAAAGACACTTTAACAAAGCTTTGCGCTTCATGTTGTGCTATTTTCGGTTTGGAAACAGAAACAATAACTACCAATAATTTCTATGAACAAAAGTTAAGAGTAAAAGATACGCAACCGGTATACATTAAGAATTACCGAATACCTCATTCACACAAAGACGAAATTGATAAACAAGTTAAGAAATTAATACAAGACGAAATACTCGAACCGTCACAATCAGAATACCAGAGTCCAATTCTGTTGGTACCAAAGAAATCACTTCCTAATTCAGAAAATAAAAGATGGAGACTTGTAATAGATCATAGACAAATAAATAAGAAATTAATTGCAGATAAATTTCCTTTACCAAGAAAAGATGACATTTTGGATCAACTAGAAAGAGCGAAATATTTCTCTTGCTTAGATCTAATGTCAGGCTTTCACCAAATTGGTTTAGATAAAAATTCAAGAGACTTAACGTCATTTTCAACAAACAATGGATCTTACAGGTTTACAAGATTACCATATGGCTTAAAAATAGCTCCTAACTCTTTTCAAAGAATGATGACACTTGCTTTTACTGGACTAAATCCAAATCAGGCTTTTCTTTACATGGATGACTTAGTTGTCCTAGGATGTTCCGAAAAACATATGCTGTCAAATTTGAAGAATGTTTTTGTTTTATGCCGTGAGCACAATCTGAAACTACATCCAGAAAAATGTTCATTTTTTTATGAGAGAAGTAACCTATCTTGGTCATAAATGCACTGACAAAGGAATATTCGCAGATGATAGTAAATATTCGATAATCGAAAGTTATCCGAAGCCGAAAGACGCTAATGATGCAAGAAGATTTGTAGCTTTTTGCAACTATTACCGAAGATTCATCAAGAATTTCTCTGAATACTCCAGACACTTAACAAAACTATCCAAGAAAGGAGTAAAGTTTGAATGGACTAAAGATTGTGATACCGCTTTTAGGTATCTAAAGAAAGCATTAATGAGTCCAACTTTGTTACAATATCCTGATTTCACACGAGAATTTTGCATAACAACAGATACAAGTAAACATGCTTGTGGAGCACTTTTAACTCAAGAGTACGAAGGTAAACATCTACCTATAGCGTATGCATCAAAAATATTTACCAGAGGAGAAAGTCATAAATCGACCATTGAACAGGAATTAACAGCCATACATTGGGCAATAACACATTTCAGACCATACATATATGGAAAACATTTCGTTGTTCGTACTGATCACAGACCACTTTCTTATTTGTTCTCAATGAAAAACCCAAGCTCCAAATTAATAGAATTATACTTGATTTAGAAGAGTACGATTTTACAGTCGAATATCTTAGGGGAAAAGATAATTACGTTGCGGATGCCTTATCGCGCATCACGATAGATGATTTAAAAGAATTAAATTTATAAAATAACAATATATTAAGAATTGCAATCAGATCAATGACTAACAAGACACAAAATATGACAAAAAGTGATATAAATAAGCGGCATCAATTAAATAAAAAGCCCAGTATATATGTACCATTAAAAAATACTGACGTCAGAAAATATCATAAATTAAAAATTACCCCTGGAAGATGTTATATCAAACGAGGAACATCTCTAATAATATATATACAGATAAATGATTTGTTTATGAATGGAAAACTTGACTTAGGACAATTTTTCCAAGGCTCGAAGAAGTGGCCTGTAAGCATAAAATCATAAAATTACAAGTGGCACCTAATGAGGAAATTTTGGAATTTATCTCTATTAATGAATTTAAAAATATGGGCAATAGAGTATTGAATAATATTAAAGTAGTACTACTAAATGAGGTGACCCGAATTGATAATAAAAATGCCAAAGCTATTGAAGATGTAATGAAACGATACCATGAGGATCCGGCAGAGGGAGGTCACAGCGGTGTTTCCAGAACATGAAATAAAATTAAAAGATATTACTATTGGAAAAATATCACAAAAGACGTAACTAGATACGTCAAATCATGCCAAAAGTGTCAAAAGTTACAAGGCACCTTAAAGGTCCAATGATAACCACACCAACGCAAATGGGAGCATTCGATACAGTATTTACAGATACTATCGGTCATTTTCCCAAATCATACAATGAAAATGAATTTGCAGTCACTATAATATGTGATCTGACAAAATATTTGGTAACAATACGGGATAAAAGCGCCAAAACAGTAGTTAAAGCAATTTTTGAAAACTTTATACTGATCTATGGTCCGATGAAGACGTTCATTATGGACATGGGTACAGAGTATAAAAATTCTCTTCTAACAGAGTTATGTAATCTCCTCAAAATAGAAAAATTAACATCAACAGCTCATCATCACCAGACATTAGGTACTATAGAAAGAAGTCATAGAACAATTAACGAATACGTAAGATCTTACATATCCGTGGATAAAAGCAATGGCTTAAATATTTTACATATTGTTTTAATACAACGCCATCGTCGGTACATGACTATTGTCCGTACGAATTAGTATTTGGTAAAATTCCAAAGGGATTTCAACAATTTAACGAGGTAGACAGAATAACACCACTATACAATGTAGAAGATTATGCTAAGGAAATTAAATTTAGATTAGAAGTAGCACATAAGAGGTCAAGAGAAATGTTAGATAAGTCGAAACTAAAACAAAAATTTAATTACGATAGGGATATATTAGATTATAATTTTAAAATAGGAGATTTAGTTTTACTTAGAAATAATTCAGAACATAAGTTAGATCCTCAGTATAGTGGTCCTTATAAAGTTAAAAAAATAGATTTAAGAAATAATGTAACCATAGTAGATGAGAAAACAAACAAAGAACAAGTAGTTCATAAAAATAGACTTAAGTTATATATTATTGACTAAGACAAACATGGTACTGCGCAGTACAATCAAAATATCAATTAAATTTTAAATATACATAAATATAATCTTTATAATTATTCTTAAGAAAATTCAAATATTCGTAAAAGAATGTTCATAAAACTAACGTTATATGAACATTCTTGTAAAAGGTGGAGGTGTAGCGTAATCTAACAGTCACTATAACCAAATGCATGTAGTAAGCATTTACAGTCTACAGTACCGCAACATGCATAGCTTCTAATTACATTGATAAATGCCAGACAAAATGTTTGTGCAACGGTCACATGACACCTTGTGTTTGAATCGTCGGCCGTTGCTTAAGTCACTTGAACAATTTCTCGTAGAAGCTATATAAACTGTTGAGACGCGCATCGTATCTCCTCCTTGGGAAACTAAAAGACACTCAAACTAATGTTTGAAATAACTAAAGGATCATATGTCTTTTATATTCCCACACCTTAGAGTTATTATGAATATTAAGAAACCACTCAATCATGACTTTTGGAAACTGTCTAAAATGTATGATTGCCTGGTAAAATATAAAATAAGTATACTGTAATAATAGAAATAAGTTTTGAGTGAAGTTCTAGAATGTCACTCATTTAAGTCGTCTGGAACTTCTCATAAGTAGTATATAAGTAGAGTAAGATTTAGAATAAGAACACAATTAATAAAGTACAGCTTAGGAGCTCTTATCGAGCTCTAAGCAAAAATAAATTTAAAAAATAACTAAATACGACTTATTACAGTATGTTGTAAATGAACGAAAGTCTCACTTTCTCTTATATGATTTAGAAGACCATTGGCGTTCAATATTGCTGTACGAAGATTTATTTGCATAGTTTTGAGATCAACATTGTTATCATGTTGAGAAGGTTTGCTAACATGGATTCAATTCTTTCCATTGCAATGTTATTATTATTGTAATTATTTTTTAAAACATGACATCGATTTTATGATAACACGTCATTGCTAAAAATATTATTGTTGCGTTCAGTCGCAATTACTGAATTTGAATCGTCTTTCGAAATTAAACAAACTTTTAATAGCAAACTCACAAACTTTATTTTTCAATTAAATTAGCTTTCCAGTTAGCTTTAAAAAATTATGTCTTATCGTGTGATCAGTTTGACTCAAATTAAAATCTTTTTTGGCAATTGTATTTCTGTTAATATTAATTTTTGTCTACAGTTATTGCGGAATATATGTACAAAGAAAATATGTATTTAATATATGTACATAGAAATATGTATACGAATTGAAACTGCATTGTATATATAAATAAAGCATTTAAACACATACATATATACACGTCTAATGTAAATATTTCATAGTATGAGTAAGAACATTGATTTTTAGTAAATAAAGTAGGCAGTGGCGGCTACATTCCCTCCCTCGTAAAGAGATCAGGTGCTGATGACTTTACCCTTCGTTTTAGTGCCGACATCCAATATTGCCACTTTAGACACAGGGCGCTCGAGAATTCTGTTGGCGGTTTTGATTTTCACTCTTCTGACTTGCCCGTCCTTTGCAGTTGTAGTTTCAATTATAACACCCTTTGGCAAAGTATTTCTAGGGAGATTTTCGTCAACTAGCACGACAATGTCACCTACTGAGGCGGGTTCTTGCTTGTTGTACCATTTGCCCCGTCGTAGTAAGTTAGGTGAGTATTCCTTTACCCATCTTTTCCAAAAGTAATCAGCAAATTTTTGCGTTTGTCGCCAACGATCGCGGAGAGAACTGTCAGAACAATATGGTTTATAACCGGATGAAGATCCCAAAAGAAGATGATTTGGCGTCAGAGGTTCGTCGTCATCCGCATCGAGAGACACGAATGTCAGCGGACGAGAATTAATTATAAATTCCGCTTCCGACAGCACACTTCTAAAACTCTCATCGTTGAATTTAAAATTCGGACACGTTACTTCTAAAACAGTTTTCACAGATTTTACCATCCGTTCCCATGCACCACCCATGTGTGGTGCGGCGGGAGGATTAAACTTCCATTTGATTTCATCGAACTTATTGGTAAGCTGGTACAAGTTTAATCGCTGTTGTTCTTCTTTGAAGGTTTTCGCAGTGGCCTTCAAATTCGTGCCATTATCTGTAAATATTTCTCTTGGCATGCCCCTGCGGTGTATAAAATTGGCGATACACATCACACAAGAACTGGTGTCCAAACTGTGTGCGATCTCGATGTGTACTGCACGTAATGTTAGGCATGTGAAAATTACACCCCATCTTTTCTCTTTATGCCTTCCGACGATTACCAAATATGGGCCAAAAAAATCGATACCTACAAATGTGAAGGGGCGCTCAAAGCAGGCTAATCTAGCTTTTGGTAACGGAGCCATTTGAGGGATAAGCGGTGCACTCAATTTGTTTCGGCAATGTTGGCATTCCTTCCGTACGGTTTTGTAGAGCACACGTATACGTGGAATGTAGAATTTTGATCTAATTTGGCTTATAATGGTTTCGTGAAAACAGTGATGATATTCTTCGTGGTAATAGCGCACAATAAGGAATGAAATGTGATGATTATTTGGCAAGATAACAGGCCGATTGTGGTTTAGCGATTCGATTCTTCCTTCAGCTCGGAGTATTCCATTATCGTCAATGTAAGGATTAAGTTGTCTAAGTGGGCTATTTTTACTTACGTGTGCTTTACGATGCAGGTCAGAAATTTCCTCGTGGAATCTGCTGTGTTGAGCGTGCCTGTATAATATATCCTTTGACTTTTGAAGCATTTCGAAGGTGACTTCTTTTGGTAGCGTTCCATTGTTTATCTTGCGTTTGAGCCGTTCGATGTAAAATATAAACGTGCCTAGAGCTCTGTAGAGATTCCTCCAATTTGAAAAGTACTTATAATTTATTGGGGTTTCTTAACGTATGTGAAATACTGTATGACGAAGTTCACGATTATCGTTGTACGGTGAAATCACGCAGATGGGCCACTGATCTTTTTCACATTTAAAAAAATCTGGGCCACCAAACCATTGACTTGAGTTGGGCTTTGAAATTTTGGTAGCCGCGTCTGCTGGATTGGACTTCGAAGGTACCCACCTCCATTGACTGACATCTGTTGCTTCTAGTATTTCGCCTATGCGAAGCATGACGAACGGTTTAAATTTTCGTGCATCCATGGCTAGCCAGTTTAATACGGTCTTCGAATCCGTCCACCAGTAACATTGACCAAATTTTATGCGACTAGCCTCAATTATTTTAGTAGCTAGTCTTACGCCTGCTACGGCTGCTTGAAGTTCCATCCGTGGTATTGACATAGGTTTCAAAGGAGCAACCTTACACTTTGCTGCTATTATTGATAAATTGACTTCAGAGTTGTATTGAACACGTATGTAGCACACGGCTGCATATGCATATTCGGCTGCATCAACAAATGTATGTAATTCGATACTGCCAGCGATGTTTAGGAGTAGCGAATAGCATCGTGGAATTGTTACTTCAGATATTTCTGATAACGTGAGCGTCCATCTCTGCCATTTATCACGTAAATCTTTTGTCAGCTCTTCATCCCATTGGATTTGTGTACGCCATATGTCTTGCAAAAGTATTTTCAGGCCAATTGTGAAAATTGAGAGAAAGCCCAGTGGGTCGAATATCGACATCAGGACCTGTAGAACTTCCCTCTTGGTTGGGGTGACGTCAACGCCCATTACATCTCTTCGTACCCGTTTGAACCTACAAATGTATTTAAAAACATCGCAAGTGGGGTCCCAATACATACCCAGTATTTTTTCGATCGAACCCATGTTATGAGTTGCCGGCTCTTCCGTCTGATTACCGCTTAAATGCTTTTGCAGTGTGATGCTATTGCTTAGCCAGTTGTGCATGTTAAAGCCGGCGGCTGCGTGTATAGTTCTTACGTTCGTGGCGAGTTCCAATGCTTCTTCTTCAGTATCTACACTGTCAATGAAATCGTCCATGTAGTGATGAAATTGAATGGCCTTTACTGCCTGCGGATATTTGGTGGCGAGCGTTTCTGCGTTTTTGTTACGCACGAAGTGAGCTATGCAAGGGGCACAGCACATACCAAATGTTAAGGCTCGCATCACGTATACACTTGGCTTGTTTTGTTTTTCATCGTCGTTAAGCCACAAAAAACGTTGTACGTGCATATCTTTTTCACGAACGTTGATGCGATGGAACATCTCGGAAATGTCGCCAGATATACCTATTGCTCCAACGCGAAATTCAATTAGTATGTCAAAGAGTGGTCTAAGCATATCTGGTCCAGTCATAAGAAAATCATTCAGAGAAGTACCATCAACTTTTGCTGCGGCATCCCACACTAAACGCACCTTTTCGGGCTTGTTCGGATTTCTCGCAATAAAAATGGGCAAATACCAAGTAGGGCTGAGGCACGAATTGATTTCGTCATCAAATAACCTTTTTGCATATCCCTTAGCTACTAGCTTGTCGATTTCGTTTCTCATTGTCATCTCAAGGTTTTTGTCTTTTACGAATTTCTTTTTTAAACAATTGAGTCTGTGCATAGCATAGTTGTAGCTGTCAGGTAGTTGTGGATTGTCATTTTTCCACAATAAACCGACTTCATACCGACCGTCTACTTTTTGGCACGTATTTTCGAGCGTTTTTAAAGTTTTCAAATCGTACGCTGATAATAATTCCTTCGGCGGTTATACCTCGATAGACCAGTAGTTCTTTATTTGTTCGTGGAGTTCTTGATACAATTTTCCACACTCACATTTACTATGTATGTTTAAAGATGCCATCGTTGATGCCATGAAGATGAAGCGTTGCGCTTACTAGTAACTGGTGAGACTACTTGACTGGCCGCGATGGCGAGATTATAAATCCAGTCGCTAAATGATTTAATAATGGGAGTTCTGGTATCTTTTGGATGCATTGCCCAGTTTAATTTTTGAGTGTTGGGCAACTTTTCCACTAACTCTTTTACAAGCATTGGATTATTAAGATGTTCTGTCATGGAACAGGCTTCCATTGTGGAGCAGAGATTTCTTATCATTATAGCGTAATCTATAAGATTTTCTAATTTTTCTTTTGGTGGTGGAAACTTACGCGATTTTTCAATTAAGCTTTCAAGAATATACTCTGGCCTGCCGTAGCACATTTCGAGTGTTTGTATAATTTCACTTACCATTGAGGGCAGAAGCAACTTGTTTTTTACTAGATCTTTTGCCTTCCCACGTAGGCAAGACTGCAAGCGCATAAGATTTTCTGCGTCTGAATACCCAGCGATTTCTGTACTGTTCCTGAAGGTGCTTAGAAAAAGAGGCCAGTCTTCAGGATTGCCATCAAAAGGCGGAAGATCTTTTGGAATAACTTGTCTCGCCGCTAGTTGCCATGATGTCGGTGCCGAAGTGTTAAAGGAAAAATTGTCGTAGGATTTTGATTCATCTGCTGATTGTGATAAAATTTGGTATTTTTTTTCCAAATATTGTTTTTGTATTTCCTTTTCTTCCTCCAACATTCTGAGTTTTAACTCACGTTGTTTTGCCAAGATGTCATTCGTTGTTACCTGCGAAGCGTTATTTGGCAAGGAATATCGTCCCATTACGTAAGACGATGAGCGAGCTTGTGGGTGAGGATTGGGCCATGACGTTCTGGAGTCCTGGCCAATGGTACTTACGTTAGATATATTAAATCCGTTGTTCACAATTGGTGCGACCGTCGTTGGATTTGTCTGTTTTTCCGTTTCTGACATTATTCGACTTATGTTTTCGAGCTGTTGACTTGCGGCAGAATTCTCCGGGAATGATGGTGTTTTATTACCGTGCGGCGCCTGGTCTGTCGTACTTTTAACGGCAGCAGCCTGTTGGTGACCACATGAGTCACAATTCCAACTAATCTCGGCTATGTTGCTGTTAACGTCGACGCACTCGAAGTGGAACCATTTGTCGCACGTGTCGCACTGTACCATTCTTTCGGTATCCGCTAATGAACATTTTTTACAATTGCTTTCGGTCATTTTGCACTTATGTGTCTTTTTTAAGTTAAATTATAATTTTTTAAAGATTTTGTTGCGTTCAGTCGCAATTACTGAATTTGAATCGTCTTTCGAAATTAAACAAACTTTTAATAGCAAACTCACAAACTTTATTTTTCAATTAAATTAGCTTTCCAGTTAGCTTTAAAAAATTATGTCTTATCGTGTGATCAGTTTGACTCAAATTAAAATCTTTTTTGGCAATTGTATTTCTGTTAATATTAATTTTTGTCTACAGTTATTGCGGAATATATGTACAAAGAAAATATGTATTTAATATATGTACATAGAAATATGTATACGAATTGAAACTGCATTGTATATATAAATAAAGCATTTAAACACATACATATATACACGTATAATGTAAATATTTCATAGTATGAGTAAGAACATTGATTTTTAGTAAATAAAGTAGGCAGTGGCGGCTACAATTATAGAATGCTTTTCATACACATCCAATTCACATGTAGATCAACCCTGCAGACAAAATGACTAATATGTTTTTAGAAATATACTAGTTGATTTTTAACTCAGACTAGTTGCCTATCTTTCTTTTTTTCATATACATATCGAACTATCGAATTTAACATTAGGTTGTCATAAGAGCACAACTAGTTCATTTGTATACAGTTATATCCCAGTTGTTGTAAAGTAGTGCTCTTACTAGTTTTTTTTATTTATCGTTTTGTATTTCTTAAAAAAAACTTTGGCTCAACCGGGATACGAACACACATTCCTCATATTTCAAAGCAAGCACTATACCCACTGAGCTACTTTCTACTTATTTTTTTAAGAGCTAAAAATATGTTTAACGTATAAGTCGTATACCTGAAAATTGTGTCCTTTTTTGATTAGTATCGTTGCTAGTCTTGATACAACTATTGATATAATTGTCCTTTTTACTTGTTACAAATAGTAATATGACTGTCGTTTTTTTACTAGTATCATTACAACTAGTATATGACAGTCCCAAAGCGTATCTAGTTGTAAATTTAGCTGCTGGGGAGGTCCGACACACACATCGTTGTCTTAACTTGAAAAAAATCAAATCATATAAAAAGCGCTCCTGTTGTTTAAGTTTTAAAGTTTCTTAAATTTACCCGCCATATTAGTCGATGTACGAGAAAATTCAGTAAGTACACCGAGGCGCTTTAATGCTCGGCTCGTTTTCGC
Source organism: Panzeria rudis (assembly GCA_956483635.1). Taxonomy (NCBI): domain Eukaryota; kingdom Metazoa; phylum Arthropoda; class Insecta; order Diptera; family Tachinidae; genus Panzeria; species Panzeria rudis. Next base: position 10,871,717 of record OY101452.1, on the reverse strand, counting down.
TTCTGAGCAAACAAACTCCTATTCTTCTAACTTGAAAGCAGCCTTGTGAAAGCAAAACGAAACGAGATAATCCAAAAATTTTAGATCGCCCGTTTTAAATTTTTTGCTTGTAATTTGGGATGCTAGAACACATGCTATTAATTTTTATTTTCTTAATTTCAACTTAAACATATGTAGAACATACAAGCACAATTGTGAAAGTGATTCGGAAGCCAGAACATAGGCGATGTGAGAATTGCATTCTCGCATTAAAAAAGTATCAGTAAACCTTGCCAATGCTATATTAAGCAAAGTGGGTAAAATTATGGCTTCAAAAATTGGAATTAAGATAAAAAAATTGAGAGTAAAACATTAAAATGTAAAAACTGCAAAATCTGCACAATTTACAGAAAAACTTCTTTTTGCAATGCACTGAAAGAAATTCATACCAATTCATGTGCACACTAGAAATATATTTTCATATCTACATAAATATCATTTTACAAGAAAATTTACGAACTTTTTTGGAAATCATGAAAGAAATTACAAACTTATGTTTATTTTTAATACCAATTGAGTAATAAATAATAAAAAATAACCGAAAATAATACTTTAAAAACATTTTTTTTTCAAATAACGCATCATTTCTTTTTATTTTTAGTCATTTTTTTTATTTATAGTCATCGCGTGTGAGTAAAATGAGAATAAAGCCCATTGAAATTGTTCTGCTGATGACTGATGTATGTACATAATTAATCTTAGGTGTCGAAACCAATATCAAAACTAACTGTAGCCTGGCATACTATAATGTAAAGTGTGCTACACTTATTGTTTTTAAGCTACCAGATTTTTATATGTTTTTGGAAATACTTCATATGGTTACTATACCTATATTTATTCTCGAAAATATTTTTATGAGTGAATTATATGTATGCAATTTAAATTTATAAAAAAAGCTAAATGCGTTTTTAAAAAAGCTAAGTGTAAAATTTAAAGCTAAATAGAAAAAATAAAGCTAAATTTAGCTCGAAAAAAGCTAATCTGATCACACTGGCAATAAATAACATATATCTATCAGATTTTTCTAGTTAATTGCTCACCAAATTTCAGTTTGTAGCTATAGCGTTTATGGTAGCACTTTCAAATTTCACCTATGATGTAACCTCTGTAGGGAGACATTATGTTTCAAGTTTCATTTTTTTTGATTAAGTGGAGCAAAGTTATGAGGGGGTAAAAACTGATACAATGCTTTCGTGTAAATATACACACTGTGTGGCCGGAACTTAACGTGACGCACTACTGTGCGCCTAGATATACATCCTTACATATTCATTCACATATTCATTGTCGATCTTCTTAATTACGCTGTGTTCTCACTATGTGTATTTGCCATATGGAATGTCACATTTTCACATGGTAAATTTGTACATATAATCTGAATCCTTTCAAACAATAACCTGTGTTATTTCTCTGTGTACATGATTTAGAACAGTTCTATTTTCAAGTGACAAAGCATCTGACATCAGCTGGTTTTTAATAAAGCACTGGTTTGCGGACGGGAAAATGACATAAAATAATTATTAAATTAATAAAGTAAAAATAAGTATAAAACTAAATAAAAGAAGTATATATAACAATAAAATAATTGTAACCACTCGGCTGTTTTATGATTGTTTTGCTTTATAGGTTATGTCAAATGCACGTAACATACCAACAGGTGAACACAAAAATTGTAAACCTTATGTAAACCGCAAATTTTGACATACACATGAAATCACATGTGTATAAAAAAGTGACATTCCATAAGGCAAATACACATAGTGAGAACACAGCTTTAGGTGTTCAAACATAACTGCGTTGTAAAATAAAAATTTCATTGAAAGTAAAGAGAAATAACGAATTTTTTTTAAACAAATACGAGAAAACACGAACAATTGCTACAAACAGAAACAATACATTCCTTTTTCAGCAGATGTGGTAATATACTTAAGTACGTGGAAATTAATGCGTGATTTTTGTGTCTGATCTTATTAGCGGGTCGCTTCCAAGGGAATGCATTGTTTGTTTTTTGAAATAATATATTGGTGGCTATTCTGAAATACGCGTCGACTTAGTGAAAGTTACATGTAAAACAAAAACAAAATAGCACAAATGTAAAAAAATTGTTTTTGTTTATCATACAAAACTTACCGTTTTTAAAAGAGAGAGCAACGCGTTTAAATTCCCACGTTTATTTCATATTAAAAATGTAAAGAAAACAAAAACAATTGGTGAAACTTTGTTTTTGTTTCAATGCAAATTTTCACTTCTTCGACGCATTTTTTAGAATAGCCACCATTATATCTTTCATTATATATGTAATCAATGACTACTTTTTCCGCTGGGAAAAGCGGGCTTAAACATCTGTAAAATTTTATATTATTTTTAAAATCTATAATGAAAAAAAGTCTGTCAAATTAAAACTAATGATATTTAGGGTATGTGCATATACCCATCTAACCAAAACATTCGAAAATAATATCGCATTCGAATGTTGCGTAAACATTTTTCGGAGAAAACACTCGAGAACGGCTATCGAGTGAAAAAGAGAAAGAGCTGCCAGAGCCCACTCGTCGCCAGCGTTGCATATTTTTATTTTTTGCTCTAAAATTTTTTATATTAATTCCAATTTTTAAAATCATAATTTTACTTTTTTAATGCGACAATGTAATGCAAGAGTGAATGCACACTCATTTAGGTCTAAGAAAGTTGTGTTTTTCTTATGGAGTTTACTATTATAGTTCATATGTATGTACGTAAAATTTTTTACAGAATTCTCTTGGCGAAATTTTTAGCGATTCATACAAACGAAAAACTATACTTTCTTATCCCAAAAAATAGCTGTATACTTCAAATATAACAAAAACTTAAATACGGAAGCCAAAATTTTAATTACTCTATTTGCTGAATTTTGCTCCTTACGTCTTTAAGCCTCTTTGGAAAAAAGTAATCGATTTCCCTGTGTAATTTGTAGAAATTTTATAATAAAAGTCCCATAGTGCAACTGATAGACTTCCTTTTCATATAATTCAAAAACTTATGAATTTGGAGTGCCACATTTTCCTAACTTCCGAGATGGTAAAATTTGGCACTTATTTGTTTGTTTTTCGTTTTCATCTATAAAATTTTAAAATTCCTAAAGGAGGGTTTACAACTGTAAATATTTGCGCTGAGCGCGTTCGCCGCAAATATTTGCATCTCATTTTATGTAGTGTGGACGTGTGCGACGCACAGAAACAACGCAAGAATTTTCATTACATTCAACGCACACGACCCGTACCTTGTTGGTTTTATGACGAACAATACAAAAATTTGCGCCGCAGGCTGTTCTGATATGGACGAATTTTAAGAAAGAGTGCTCTGTTTTAATAAGAAAACTCTTAAAATATATTTTGGATTCTTTGTGTGCAGTTTTTTCACGTGAAAATCAGTTTTTTTATTCTAAATTTGCAGTTTTTAAGAAAAAGTTATGGCAACGCTGCTCATCGCTCAGTTTGTGCAGGAACTATTTCGATTTCGATATTTCGCTAACGAATCGATAGCGAATATTTAGCAATATCAAAAGTGAGTCAATACCGAAAAAATATCGTTACCGCTAAAAGGCAGAACAAATTGTTCTTTCAAGATTGTTACCTTCATTTATTTATTTTAATGTATATAAATGGAATATAAAATATTAAAAATATATATTATAGGCAGCGTAGCATTTAGCAAAGTAGCACTTGCCACTTTTTTGACTACTTGGATACTATTTTGCTACTTTTACAAAATCACCCAAATGTGATACTTTTTGTAATTCTTGCCAGTTTCGTGATACTTTTTACTAAATGAAGAGATACTTGAGACAATTTTCCTTAAGCAGTGAACTAAGAGATATTTTTTTTTTTTGCAAAATCAATCTTTTGAAATCTTTTACATAACACTGATTTACAAGCAAAATATATTAATTTTGTAAATCATTTTTTATGGCGATTAAGATATGCTTTTAACAGGAGAAAGTTGAAGAAAATTATTAATTGTGGCCATTTCCAGATAAAGGTACATTTGTGTTCTTTTGATGTATACTTCCCAAAGTCAAAAGCTGGATCGATTAAAGTGATCTATACATTGTTTGAAAAGTTTCAAAATTTTGCGGCGAATTGTGAATAATTGGTTTTGATCGGATAAAAAATTACCCAGTTATAGGTGACCAAACTTAAAATTTTATAAAAATTTTAAAGTTTTTCACCAAGTGCTGTCTCTTCGGAAGCTGTTTTGTACAACAGATAACAACAAAATCCATAGTTATATACATATTTTTATTGAATAATCATTCGATTCAAAAAAATTTAAGCCATAATGGACCGAAATTGGATAAAAACTAAAAATGCTATAATCAAAAAGCCATATCGCTAATATTTAAATCTATTAAAAAATGCACTAGTAAAAAACAAAATACCATTATTGCTTAAAATTTTTGGAGTCGAATAGACTATTCAGTAACATTTTTTAGCTAAGGATTTTTTTATTACTTGTACCACAACAGCTTCTGAATAGACAACACTTGGTGAAAATAAGTCCATGTTCTGTAAACCGAATCCGTGTAAATTTCTCGTTTTCCAAAAATATATAATGATCTCATTGATGTGCTTTAAATCATACATAGTAAAATAATTTCAAATATGATATTTTAAGCTCTAACAAATGGAAAACTACAAATAAGACTGAGAAAATTTCGCTATTAGTGGATTTAATTTTTCTAAATCAAGCATTGTTGAACCGAGTCGATTTACAGAACAGACAGGATATCCCCCCTATAACTCAGTCATTTTTCTTACGATCAAAGTCAATTCGACGAAAATTTTGTAGCCATTCAAACAAGAGCAATTTAATTGCACCAGTCTCTGGCTGTGTATAGCGCTTTAACGGTAATAAGAAATTACGCAAACAATTTTGGATTAGCATTTAATTTTGACCCTTTCAGCTTCAGACAAAGATATTCCGCGAGCTATTTAAATTTCAAATTGTTTTATCGGCTTAGAAATATCAAAAATTTATTAAAAACTAACTATTTGCGGGGAAGTTATAGTGTAAACTATAAAATTAATCAGAAACCTATTCCGATTAGGCATTGCTCTTGGACAAAATTTGTTTTGCAGGAATTATTTGATAGTGGTACAATATTCTCGTTAATTTTTTGCACAGATTTCACATAATTCATATTATTTATTAATAAGTCCAATTTTATTAGTAGTTGGAGCAATAGTTTTTGATAGAACTGCCAAAAAGTATTGCTAAAGCAATCTTTACAAAAATTAAGAGAATCTAATTATGTAAAAGCAAAATCTATTGATTAGGAGAGAATTTGGATACAAAATTTGACAAGCGTTCGGTAAATGTTTATTTTCTAAACCCTTTTAGAAACTTATTATTCTCATCACACCGGAGGCACAGTCTAACCAGACACGTCAACTTTGACAGTTGAAAATTGCCCAAATAACCTTTTTATGCCGGGTAGTTGAGAAAGAGACAACAATTAAGTGTTGCACATTTTACAAATGTATGCGTAAAATAAAACAAAAAGAAACACTAATACTTTCTTATTTCTCTTTTGTGATGCCAGCCACTTCGGCTGAGACGGCAATATCTTCCGGCTTGTGTCGCGTCTGTGCCGGAGGTGTAAACATGAAACATATTTAAAACAGACATATTGTTCTCTATTTTTAAGCTAGAAGGGAAATTTATAAAATTTTATTCTACAAAGTCTTAATACTTTGTATTGCCATGTAAAGACACCTATATTTTTAAAAATTAAATAACGTTTTTTACATTTTTCTTGTTATTAACCCTCGGAGGTATAAGGGTTTTTTTGTCGCTAAATGGTATAACAAGGTCTGTGCAGATCTATATGGGATTTGTATGGAAATGCATAGTCATTTGTCCTAAAAGTGTCTATAAATGCATTTTATGCTAGGAAAACCACAAAACGAGTAATTAAAACGCATTTTTATAAATTTTAGGTAGCTATTAACGCTATTTTATTTTTCATATGTAAAACAATGATTTTTGTTATTTACGGCATTCAACGCATGAGTACCTGGCATGTATAAAAATGCGTTTTAATTATTCGTTTTGTGGTTTTCCTAGCGTAAAATGCATTTATAGACACTTTTAGGACAACTGACTATGCATTTACATACAAAATCCTATGTAGGTCTGCACAGACCTGGTTATACCATATAGCGCCAATTATTTGTAAACCCGGATTGTTCCGAGCGCGGGTCCCCAATCGCTTTGATTTTTCGATAATTGTGTTCGGAGGTTTTTTCTGCAGGATTACATGGGCGGTTTTTTTTCTAACGTGAAAAACAAAAAAGTTATGCACACTTTTATATGCAAAAAGTCTGCACAGACCTGGTTATACCTCCGAGGGTTAAAGTTGCCCATTTTGTGTGCCCCTTTTATTTTCAAAATCCCCTTTTTATGCACCTTTTTGAAAATTTTCAACAGTAGTGCTGATTATAGTTATATTTTTTATATTTTAACTTCAGACATAATCTAACAAAGTAACTATAGGCTAACAGACTAACATACATCTTCTACAATGTCATGGCAAATGTTTGCTACTCAGTTATTGCACATACTTATGTGTGTAAATTACACATTCGAGATATTATCGAAAATAGTTCGATATTGCGTACATTGACAATTTATGAGTTTTTTTTTATTACCGTGACATTATCACAAAAGAGCATATGTATATCGAACAATTTTGTTTCGAAAATTCTTCGCTGTAGGGAGGTATTTGTTTATTTCGAATTTCGTGTTTAGTGGGTAAAAACACGTAAGCTGACACAAACAAACAAGTACCAAATTCATATTCCGTCGCATTCGCACAAGCAGAAATGAAGAACTTAGTAAATATAATTGGTTGGTCTTTAAGGTGTGTTTAACATCAAACATGTTGTTGTTGTTGTTGTTATTAAATTAACAAAACCAATGAAACAAGCAACAATGGCAATGGCCACCATTGCTGTACAGAATAAACTTGGTGATTGGCTGGTTGTATTCCCCGTTTCACATCCACATCAAAATACCTACACTGGCTGAGCAACACACCCCAGCCGGAAAACTCAGAAGAACTTCTTAATTCAGCCCTTATTAAAGGTCTGCTTACACAGTTTTTTTTATTCAAATACCTTTCTTATCTAACTGCTAAAGAATGTCTTAAAGTAGGCCTCGGCTCTCCCGTATAAAAGATAAGATACACATCCCACATTCGCTTCTATGAAAAGCGAAAAGAGGAGTAGATTTTTTTTGCAAACCAATTTTGTCCACCGTTGTCTACTTTTCAATTTCAAAAAGCTCTGAAACAATAAAAAAAGCACTGAATTTTATTTTTTCATTTTAAGCATGGTACTCTGTTCTTCATTTCGTGCGAAGTGCGGTCAAAAGTCCATATAAAAAAAATATCACGAAAAACTGTTGCAGAAGTAGTACTCTGTTTATTTTGAGTCTTCCTGCGAAATAATATGAGCACCACTTTTTTCGTGTGGAATTTACAACAGACACATTTGGGGGATTCACACGGGTGTGTTATCTAATCATATTGTCATAATGTCTTAATATTTTACAATAGATTTAAAACGTTATTGTTGTGCTTCAAACAAAAAAGTCCTAATATAATAAGACTGTGTGTGCTGTGTTTATTGTGTTATCATAACTACACAGTAGAAATCTGAGCCGGACGGCCGAGTCTTTAGTGGAGCCGGTGATAATATTTACAAGCCGGCGCTATTGATATATGATGTATGAATGCAATATGTAAGTACTCCTGAAAATTGTTCACAGTTTTATATGTTCATACATATCTACATACTTATATTTTTATAAGTTTTAAATAGGTAAAAATAAATAAATTCAGTAAAGTGCGACTTTTTCTCTCAAACGATGGGTTCTGTTCAAATACACATACATATATCCCTTTTCGTTTTTGCCCTTTTTTCATATTGGCAATTTTTTCGTGTTGCTTTTTTGTTTAATTTTAAGTTTTTTTCGTTGTTTTGCCGATTTTTTGGTTTTGGCGCATTTTTCATATATGTGGTTTTTTTCGTTTTTTGGTTATTTTTCGTTTTATGCAATTTTTTTTTTTTTGCTTTTTTGGCTTAAGTCAAGAATACCAACGCAGTTGAAAATGAAAATAAAAAATTATGAGGTAATAGCCCTCTTTAGAACAACAAATTTTGCCAAATGTTTTTTCGGCGCTCTCTTTTCGTTCCGGACTTACGGAGCTCAAAACTTTTATTTTGAACTGGGCATAACTTCTACAATTCTGCAGAAATATAAACGATATGAATATAGTTTTAAAGTTCTCCAAAATACGTTTCTACTGGTATATAAATCCATTTCTTAAATCCATTAGCCCATTGTGAACCAAATGCAATTAAAAAAAATTAACCCGACTTTTTACGTAAAAGCACCGTTATCTCAAAAAGTGATCCATATAACGGTACTTAACCATGTATACAAATTTATAGAAAACCTTCCAAGCTTTCATTTGGTATATACTTTAAATCTGTCACTTTTGAAATGCTTTTTTTTTTTCAACAGCGTTGGTACTCTCAACTTGTTCCCGATTTTTTTTAGTTTTGACGATTTTTGGTTTATTTTGTTTTGACGTTTTTTTTTGCTTCTTGACGATATTCTTAGTTTTGGCGATTTTCCCGCTGATTTTTTTTAGTTTTAGAGATTTTTCTTGGTTTTGGGGATTTTTCTGTTTTTGGCGATGTTTTTTAGTATTGGCGTTATTTTTTTTTTTTTTTGGCGCTTGCTTTTTGTTTCGGTGTTTTTTTCTTCATTTTTAGCGTTTTTTTTTTGGTTTTGATGATATTTTTAGTTTTAGCGACTGTTTTAGGTTTTAATGCTTTTTTCCGTTTTGACGACTTTTTCGGTTTTTGTGTTTTTTTAAGTTTTTTGGCGAACTTCTTAGTTTTGGTGATTTTTTGCGTTTTAGCGATTTTTTTATTTTTGGTGCTTTCTTTTCTTTAAGCGCTTTTTCCATTTTGGCCGCTTTTCGTTTTGACATTATTTTATTTTAGGACTTTTTTTGTTTTAGCGTTTTTTAAAATTTCAAGATTTAGCCTCTTACGGTTTCTAAGATACAGCTAATTGTCTAAATTACATAGTAAAAATTTTGTTTGTATACTTTTGCTTTCTGGCGGCTACCGATCGTTTTTCCAATAGCAGCCGTCCGGAATATTAGTCGGCTTAGTGAGCAACAGCTGGTTTTGTTTATGTTTATGTATTTTAACAATTTAATTTTGTATGTACGAAGGAAACATACTTATCTAGATTTTAGTTAAGAATGGAGTGTTTAAACGATAATCAGGTAAGGTCATTATTACTTGAGTCTGCCATTACAACGTCCAATTTGTAATTTTCGCACAAGCCGGCTATTATTTTTGTTTTTTCGCTTGTTCTTGGCATCTTAATTCCAAATGTATATAATTATTTTTTTTAATCAGCTGATTTAAATTTGAAATAGTACACTAAATTATGATGGGGTGCTCACACCAGTCATATATTTTCGTGTTATTATTTTAAGACATTTGACTTTATGGTAACCGTTTGAATCCCCCAATTGTGTTTAAAAAAAAAGTACACAATTGCAGCATACTTTCAAGGACTAGTTATGATTTGGTTACTTGTCATATATTTCGTATGAAAAAACCAAAGTTGATCAAAAATTTTCGCAAATTTCAACAGAGTACTAAGCTTTATTTAAAAAAATTCTTAAATTGAGTAATTTCAAAAGATCCGGACTCTTACGCTGTCCGATTATAATGAAATTCTACATACATATATGTATGTATGTTCTACTCTTACATGAGCATCACAAGGCGAAAGAATTACTCCTATATCAAGTACTCGTATAAGCGTGGACATTAGAGCGGGTCGATTTATTTTGCAAAATATCGAATGGCAGAAACATAATCTACGGACAATTCTATATTTCCCAAACCAGAAAGTATATTGAGCCAAGATTTCGTGCTAATACTAGTTACACTACAATTGGAAGGGGAAAATAAACTAATTTGTTTTCAACTGTATATAAAACTACATATTGATGTGCGCGGACTAGGAACTCATTTCTGACCCATAATTTCTTGGAAAAAAATTTTCAGAATTGTCCGTAGATAGCGTTTCTGCTATATTTTTTCATTTTTTTTCCTCCAAACAAATTGACTCGTTCTATTGGCCATCTTGACCATTTTTGAGAAAATTTCGTGATATTTAAAATTACGCAGCTTTAGAGCGTGTTTTCAGATAATCTTGGTGTCATTCGAAAGGTTTTATTCTCCTCTTAACAAGTATTGATTAAAAAGGGCATAGCTGCCTGTTACAAGTGCATCTAAATTGCCAATGTCTTCTTTATCCTTAATGGGCTTTTTACATCTACCCACATCTTTCATCAATTCGCCAAGATGTTATCATCTTCCCATAGGAATTGTAGAGGGCTAAATATGTACATCTTTCTTCATCTTTCAAATATGTTCCTATCTCATTTTGCTTCATATTACATATTTCGATAATTTTAGTGTCATTACTAGCAAAATGACATTAGATTGGAACAAAATTAAAAACATGTGTGTGAGTGAGCCAGTGCTGGAAAAGTGGTACGATCATACTTTTTTATACTATGTGATATAAAAAGTGGTGGCACGCAATAACGTCCATGGAAATAATAACCATGGACGTTATTTCCACGTTGCATAGCAAAAAATCTTTACTCAGTGAAGGCACTATTCCACATACTCAGATATGAAAATTCTTAAGACCGGCCGAAGGCGGTGTAGGAAAAAACATTTTAATCTGCGAAACCAGTACACCGGATATTATATTCTTTTCGAAATGGAAATAATGCCCATGTACATCTATCCTTTTTTATGTGAAAAAATGTCCACGGACATTGCATGCCACCTAAAAAATACTACGTTATTCCATTGACTCACTTGACCATTATCCAAATAATATCACTGCTGTATATAAATTCATTAGCTGATTCCATATTTTATAATTTTTTAATACAATTGAGCATTACTGAATGCCTCAAATTCAATATAGCCCGCTCAAATAAGGTAAAAAATTGCTAAAGCTAAGATTCTACTATCGGCGCAGTGTGCCGATTTTCGTCGGCGCCCGCAATAAATCCATCTGTAAAAACCCCGTATGATCTTTTATATCAACTAAGACTGAGGCAATACTTGCGTTCTCAAAACTCACTTTGAGATTTATAAGCCTTATAAGCTGGTTTTGAGGACTACATTCGCCTTTCTCATTCGTATCTACAATAATAGCATGTAATGCCCAAAAACCATAAATTAAGCTCAAAAATTCAGAAACGTGCGTTTTTAAAATGCCCGTGTGACCTCAGCCTTACAAAGAAATAAGGCCGTATTTGCTCTGTACTGTATTTAAGAAATAAGTCCGTTTGGCTTTAATAGATATGACTTTATTGCGCTGGCGAAAATCGGTACGTTGCTACTATAGAGCAATCTTCACTTAAGTTTTTGAACTTGGGATAAGAAACTCTAATTTTTTATATACTGGTATGTGATGCATAATTAATCGATTTAAAATCGCGGGATCTTACAAATCTAATAATAGCCAGATAGGTGTTCTGCATATCACGCGATACAGTGAAACCGAATTTAAGTTCGAATAAAATGGTCTGAGCCTCGAAATGTTTTTTATAAATCGGCATGATTTGAAATCGGATAATTTTATCTTGGCCTTGTATAATAAGTCTCCAAAGTCTCACGCAACCTCGTGTACGGATTATAAAATATCAGAAGTCAATGGCCGCAAAAATCGTGGTTTTTTTATAAAAGCTATAGAGAATACAATTTCCAAAAAATTTTTTACAAGTTATATTTTGTGGGATCAACCGTTTTTGAGATAAATGGCAGACTAGAAAGGGCTACACCGTATTTGCATAACACATAGGACCAGCGTTGTCAACTTTTAGATTTCAAAAATACTGAAACAAGTAAAAAAAGGGTGTAATTCTTGATAAAAAGCACTGAATTTTATTTTTTTTTTATTTTATTAAAAAAGTTGTTATATATCTGCCTGTTCTGTAAATCTAGCCGATTTAAAACGACTATTTTTAGAGCTTAATATGTATATCATATTCGATATTAATTCATTATATATGATCATCATAGTTATTGCTACACGTTTTTCATAGAAATGAACGGGTTATCATAAACAGAAACTGTAACTTTTGAATCTGCTTTCATTCCTACTTAAAGAATTTGTACAATAAAGACCTGTCAGTTGTAGATAAATATAATTACATATGTCAAAAAAAAACCCCGACTGCAATGCAAAGATCTTATGTACCAGATTACAAAACCAACGCGATTTTATGTTATATCAAATGGTGTGCTTGTCTACAAATGGGGTGTCCGCCCGCAATTTTTCATAGTACCAAACCTTTCATGTCCTTTCAAATAAAATATTTTGAAAATCTGTCAAGAGATGTCGGAGTTATGTGATAATTAATATATTTTCACTTCTATGGGATCAAACTGCAAGCAATTCATTTGAAGCAAGAAAAAATAATAATTTTGAAAATTGCTTCATAAATAGAGGATTATGCGATAATCAATATTTCCGGGGGAGGGGATAATACCATACATCAGTTCACATATTACAGACTTATGATTGGTGGAGCAAATTTTTGGAAAAAAATTATGCAACAAAACTGCAGACAAACCCTTTAAAAAAAATCGGTTTACAAATGGCAGAGTTTTGATTGGGAGGAGCGAATTTTCTTACGATTTAAAAAAAATTGTGGAACCAAACAGCAAGCAAACCCTTTCAAACAAAAAAATAACTTTGAAAATCTGTTCACAAATGACAGATATGTATGCCATTACAAACATAAAAAACACACGCATTCATAATCTCCTTCTTTTTTGATGTCGGTTAAAAAATAAAGGAAATTACTAATACCTTTTTGAGGATACTTTGGCATCTTAGAGGATTTTCTAGCGGGAAGCTATGTCATTTTTAATCAATACTTGTTAAGAGGAGACTGAAACCTTTCGAATGAGACAAAATCTATTAATATATGTTAACGGGCTCTAAAATTATTCAATCTTGAATATGACGAACATTTCTCAAAAAATGGCCAAGATACCCAAGTTTAGACGGATATAAAAAGAAACCATAAAAAGTATCGGGCTAGTTCTTACGCACCTGATGCGCACGTAAGAGTAGAATATACATACATATGTGTATGTATGTCAAATTTCGTGAAAACGGAAAATTTTTGAAATCTAAAGTGCCAAGCAAACGAAATATGTACAAAAATTAATTTTAATGGAGTCGACAGAAAAGACAAAAGATGAAGCACCACTGATTGCTCGAATCAATTTTTTCATTCTTTTGCAAGGCTGCAAAAAACGTATTCAGGAAATAGTTGCATTAGTAAAGAATTTTACACTTGAAAAACATTTTTAGATAAAGAAATTAATTGTTGAATTTTGGGTTTAGTGCCACCGTCAAAAAATAAAAGCACCAAAAATTAGACTAAAAAAGCACTCAGCACTAACTCCAAAATTTTTCGCGTCGAAAACTTGAAAAAGCACTAAAAACGGTGCGAAAAGCACTGAGTTGACAACGCTGCCTAGGGCCACCCCCAACCCTCCGGATAAAAATTAAAAAATATATATCTACATATCGTCAGCTGAAATCTAAAACCACGTAACTAACAAAAAATTTGAAATTGTATTTTTGATTAACTATTGAGTATTACATCGAAATGCATGTCCCCATAAATTTTCAAATCTTTATCATAAAAATCAGCCAAATTACAAACGAAAATAAAGCGGCTTTACTTCAGTAACTTGAAGTATTTTATATAGTTTTTTCTCTCCTGTAAAATTTAAAAAAGTGTAGTTACGTGATTTTGGATTTCACCTAACGATATGTATATATGAGTTCACAATTCCTAGTAATACTAACATATATGTAATTTTTTGTCTAGCGCTTTCAATGTTCAAAACTTGTTTAAATTTATCATAGCTATCGTAATATGAAACCTGTGTTCATTACATCAAAGTGCATTAAAATATGTTTGGTCAAAATTATGTATGACCACACACACAATTGAGCCGAATCAAATGAATGGTATATTTGCTCTTTTCAACAAAAATTCCTAAAAAAACAAAAAATTTTTTACTCTTCGGGTCGAAAAAGCAGTATAAAATATTTTTTGATACTGAAATAAAAATATAATTTCCCATCCTTGGTATGAGCCATTTTCATATGTACATATGTATGTAAATTTATAGACACATAATTCAAAATTAATAATACATGAAATAAATATTTATTTAACACGAGATTTTATGAACTAAAAACATTGCATTAATTATTATTTTTGTTATGTTAAATCGCAAACAATTAATTTGTTTTTTTCCCTTAATAAACTTAAAGTATTAATTTATTAAGCACAATATGACTTTTCGTCAAACACGTGAAAATAAATATAATGACAGATGAAAGATGTTGCAAATGTAAACATGTTTTTTTCATTTTCACCATTTTTCACGCATTCCTCTGTGGGTGAGTGTAAAAAGGCTATAAGCGGTAAACTCTTAAAATTTTTAAAAACGCCAAAACTAAAAAATTCCAAAATGAAATAATTGTCAAAAAAAATAGGCAAAATGAAAAAAGTGCTTAAAGGAAAAAAGCAACAAAATTATAAAAATCGCTAAAACGCAAAATATCACCAAAAATAAAAAGATCGCCAAAAAAACTAAAAAAAAAACGCCAAAAACCGAAAAAAGTCGTCAAAACGAAAAAAGTACTACAACATAAAAAATCGCTAAAAATAAAAATATCATCAAAAAACGAAAAAATTGCCAAAAAAAATCCCCAAAACGAAAAAAAGCTCGAAAGCCCAAAAATCGCCAAAACTAATAAAATCACCAAAAGTTTGAATCAGGACTCTAAAGTACCTGCATACCGAATTTCATGAAAATCCATTCAGTGGTTTTCGCGAACAGCGTGTTCGGACAGACAGACAAAAATTCCAAAAGTTGGTGTTTTTTCTCTACATCGATTATTGTTTACGCCACCATAAAAATTTTCAAAAATGTATTTCATGTATAGGCACGCACCTTTTACAGTTTTATTATATGTAAGACTTTTTGAATAGAGACATAGTTCGTTCAACTCAAGACTACAAACGTTTATTGGATGAAAGTTGTCCAGTTTTTCCTCTTGAAAGTGAAATGAAGGTAATATTTAAACACGAAAGTAATTTAGAACCTAATTTTATTAGAAATTCGTATAATACTGTAAACTTATTAAAATAAAAGTATTTCTACAAATTAAGTAAGCCAAAAATAAGTTTTATAATATTGCAAACTTTCTAGTGACATTTTATATAAAGTACCTCGGTATAAGACAAACCATTATTTAGCTACGTTTGAAGTTTTCAAAATCTACCCATTTATAATTCATAATGAAAATAAGTTTTATTTTATGTAACCAAGTAAATGTTAAATAATTTGATTATTATTTGCAATCTATTAGAGTTGGTTCACTAAAACAGGACAAAGTTTTTGAATTCCAAATTTTTGAATTTACAAGTTCCCCATTTCATTTATATATCATGAATAAAATGCTGTATAATAACAAAAAAAATCTCAACTCCTGCTTTTTTTATTTTACCTTTGTTTATTTAAATTTACTAAGCGTATTACTGATCGGTATCGTACCGCCCAAAAGGTGTATCGATACATTCCTAATTTTTTCACGAGCATTTTTTCGATTCTCCTTGAAAGTTGTTACATATCCATGCAATATTTTTGACAATTATTCAATACAAAAATGCCAAGATTATATATACATACATGTGTACATACAAAGGATTCATAAAAATTTCAATAAATTGTTGTCATGCCATTTTCCTATTCCTTTTGAGCTTTACTTGAGAATTATGGTACGTGTAGACTTCAAATTAGTGTTATCTCAAGGGTATAAAAATTTTTATGAGAGTGTGGTTATAAGAATTTTTATAACAACATTCTTATGAGATGAACTGTCAAAAAACACATTTACATGAAAATAAAATAGTGTGCATGTGTGAGTGTTTATTAAAATAAACGAAAAACGATGTTTTTGATAAAATTTCTGTGTTAAATAAATGAATAAATGTGTGTAACTGATTTATAAATTTAAATTTGTGTGAAATTAAAAATAAAATAACTAATTATGCAAAAGTAGTACATGTTAACTCGATGAGCATTTGCATAAAATGAAATCTAATCGGAAAAGTAAAATTACGTCTTCCCCTAGTATGAGATTAAGAAAAAATTCGACATTTTGTTTTTAGTATTCTGCCGACGTTTTTTCTCATGTTATCTCAAAGTTAATGTCTCGTGAAGACGCTGTGTTACACCTCTTGACAACAAAACAAAATTTCATGCAACTAATTCAGAGGTGGCCATAGTCTCAATTTCCTATACTCGCGAGTATAGTCTGTTTTTTTCCATCAACACACGTACACTGTGTGTGAGACACGCAGCCTATCTATTTAGCCGCGAAGCACTTGCTCTTTTCAACAAGAATTACAAAAAAAATTTTACTCTTCGGGTCGAAAAATAGTCTAAAAAATTTTTTTGATGCTGAAATGAATATATAATTCCTCATCACTGGTATGAGCCATTTTCATATGTATGTATGTATGTAAATTTATAGACACATAATTCAAAATTAGTGGTACATGAAATAAACATTTATTTAACACGAGATTTTATTAACTAAGAACATTGCATTAATTATTGTTTTTGTCATGTTAAATCACAAACAATTAATTTGTTTGTTTTTCTTAATAAACTTAAAGTATTAATTTAATAAGCACAATATGACTTTTCATCAAACACGTGAAAATAAATATAATGACAGATGGAAGATTAAAGATGTTGCAAATGTAAATATGTTTTTTTCATTTTCAACATTTTCCACGCATTCTTCTAAGATGTGGGTGAGTGTAAAAAGGCTATAAGCATCCTGAAATGTGGTATTTTCGCTTCCTTTATTTTTTTCAACAGAATGCATTTAGCTGACAAGGGTCTATTGTGCATAGTTTTCAAGTTGTCCGGTGGACGTTATTTCCATGAACATTATTGCATGCTACCTTGAATATACTTATGTCGAATTTCGTTGAAATCGAAGAGGGTAAATATATAAAATCTTGTTTTTGTGTCAAACATTTTTTAAATTACTCTTAACTGTCAATCAAACGAAATACGTACAAAAATTCTTTTTGATATGGCCTTTGACGCTTTTAAAATACAAAAGATAAACCACAACTATTTTCTCGAATGTGCTTCACATAAATTTTGCTATTATTATTATTCTGCAAGACTGCACAAAAGTATGTTCGGGAAATAGTAACATTAACAAAAAATTTTACCCTTAAAAAATGTATTTCGGAATTTTGGTTTTAATGCCACCATCACGAAAAAAAGCATTAAGAATGAATTAAAAAAGCACCGAGCAGTATCTCTAAAAATTTTCGCGTTGAAAAGTTGAAAAAGCTCTAAAAACATCGAGTTGACAACGCTGGTTTTATTCATCAAAAATATTTTTTATAAATAACATTCTCATATTCTTTTTCGCAAGGCATTTGTATTTAAAGCTGAAATTTACGTTCAAGAGACATCATATGTACTAGTATTATACCGTTTATGATGGAGCTGATTAACTTATACTTACGCCAGCGAAATTATTCACATCCAAATTATACATTCGTATAAAAATTACTTTAGATGAAAGGAAATAATTCGTTCTAAAAAATTACATTAATCAAAATTAAAGAAGCCGCTATAAAAATACAAAAATAACGAGATTATAAATATGTACCTCCATTTGTTTTTTTAACAGACCTTCCTTAGAAACCCTTCAAAATTACCTTTTCAGGCAATGACAACGTGTGTAAAAAAGATATGAGTATGGAATGAAGCGAGCAGGCCTTGTTTACCAAAAGAAGGAGTACAAAGGCCTTCTAGAAGGCATCCCTACTCCCTCTATTTCCCGCTGAGACTGTGCCATTAACTAGCAAATATGGTTGTAAAAAAGTGGTGGCTAAACATACACTCTCTTATTATTTGTTTGGGTATGTGCTTAACAGATAAAAAGATAGGCTGTGAGTCTCACACAGTGTACGTGTGTTGATGGTAAAAAACAGCCCTGCAGGAAATGTCGATAGTAAAATTGTACTGATTCACTACTGACTTTGTCACCAGTACTACTGACTAATTGTACCCAGGCAATGTTCTGTGCTATAGACATTTAACATGTGCTTGTCATTGAGATTCCACTACTGACCTCGGAACTGCTGACTTACTATAGACTAGGTGGTTCTTATGGGACAATATGGAGACACTGGTACCAGAGATGCCCTAGTGCATTTTAATGATTCGAGTCAACACATATGAAACTTTTTACCAGCTAAGACAAATAAATTAGATTTTTTATGAACATTTTTAGTTTTCCGTTCAGTCGCATATCGTTAGCTGAAATCCAAAATCACGTAACTACACTTTTTTTAAATTTTACAGCAGAGAGAAAAAACTAAATAAAATACTTCAAGTTACTGAAGTAAATCCACTTTATTTTCGTTTGTAATTTGGCTAGTTTTTATGATAAAGGTTTGAAAATTTGTGGAGACATGTATTTTGATGTAATACGCAATAATTGATCAAAAATGCAATTTGAAATTTTTTGTTAGCTACGTGGTTTTGGATTTCAGCTGACGATATACATATTTTCAACATATCAAATGAGACCATAAAAAATCGTTTTCTAGCTGTTAAAAAATTCTCTTCTCATTAAAGCTAAAATAAAAAGTGTAGACGATTCGCTGACAACGTCACCAAACTTGTCAACAAAAGTGATGACTTGGAGACACTTGGCCCCAGGCTTTCTGCAGGGAGCCTATGCTCGCGAGTATAGTCAATTGAGAGAATGGCCACCACTATTGTAAAATGTTTTGCCTTAACCAGCAGCTAATGTTACAACTAGTAACGCTTTGGGACAGTCATATTACTAGTTGTAATGGTAGTAGTAAAAAAACGACAGTCATATTACTAGTTGTAACAAGAGTAGTAACGTTACTGGTCAAAAAAGAACAATCACATTACTAGTTGTATCGAGACTAGTCAAAAAAGCACAATCATATTACGAGTTGTATCGAGACTAGTAACGATACTAGTGGAAAAAATGACAAAATTTTCAGGTATACGATTTTATATAAAACCAATTGTTAGCTATTAAAAAAATAAGTAGAATGTGGCTCAGTGGGTAGAGTACTTGCCTTAAAGCATGAAGAATGGGTGTTCGTACCCCGGTTGATCCAAAGTTTTTTTAAGAGTTACAAAACTCCTAATAACAAAACTAGTAAGCGCACTAGCTTACAATAACTAGGATTCCAACTGGGATATAACTGTATACAAATGAACTAGTTGGTCCTCTATGACAACCCAATGTTAAAATCGATAGTTCGATATATGAAAAAAAGATAGATAAGCAACTAGTCTGAAGCAAAAAGCAACTACAGTATTTTTCGGTTAATTGCACATCAAAATTTGCACAACTTTTTGTTCAATTAACCGGATAACCAATTAGCCGATACCCGCTTAATTGAACAATTCGTTCAATTACAAGAATCCCGTTTAATTGAACAGTTTGTTCAATTACAGAAATCACGCATAATTGGAACTACTAATGAATTAAAAGAAATCGCATATGTGCACTTTAAGTTTTTCAAAATAATTTTTTTTTACCTTAAACGAAAAAAATGCAAGTAACAGAAAAAAATGTACATACAGTATTTTTCGGTTAATTGCACATCAAAATTTGCACAACTTTTTGTTCAATTTACCGGGGAACCAATTAGCCGATACCCGCTTAATTGAACAATTCGTTCAATTACAAGAATCCCGTTTAATTGAACAGTTTGTTCAATTACAGAAATCACGCATAATTGGAACTACTAATGACTTAAAAGAAATCGCATATGTGCACTTTAAGTTTTTCAAAATAATTGTTTTTACCTTACTCTGCAGTTACACGTTCAAGAAATTGCTTTCAAGTTGATCACACGTATTGCTTGTTAAAACTACTTTAAATTGACGCTATGACGTAGGCTGTCAGCAACTTGATAGTCAATTTTGTTTTCAAGATGCCGTCGTCAAGGAATCAACAACGAAACAGTAAAACTCGGTTATAACGAATTCTCGGTTGTAACGATCTAAGTCTAAAGTGCCGACGTTTCGGTTGCCATTTTCATACAAAAATATATCGTAATAGCGAATTCGTAGTTAACGAGTCCTCGTTTGTATCGAACTACGCTTATTACGAACTTGTCATAGAGCGGTTTTTTTTGCAGTTTGCTCAAAGTTCGTTATAGCCGAGTCTTTCTGTAATTTACTTACAATAATAGAGATCAGCTGTTTAAATTGAACGAAAAATTGAAACAAATCTTGAAAGCAAAATTGAAATCAAGTTGGTAGTCAATTTCCAATTATGTGAGTGTGTTAGTAAAAAAGTGTGAATGTATTGAAACTTGAAACAAAACTTGAAACAAAACTTGAACGTGTAACCTCCAAGTTAAACGAAAAAAATGCAAGTAACAGAAAAAAATTTACATATATGTGTATACGCAGGTATTTATTATTGTAGGTACATATGTACTATTAAATGCACTATTTATGTGCACATTAGTTTTACAATATAAAATTTAGTAAAATAAAATTAGTAGAGATGCCACCCAGTGTTTTTCACAAATGATGTCAAATATGTATGTGCAAAAATGCCAGATTATTTTTCAATAATAATGCAATTAACCGGGTAAAAGTAAGAGGAAATTTATTTTTGATGACATGAATTTTGAACCAATTAAGCGGGAAAATCAATTAACCGGGTTCAATTATCCGAGGAAATTTACATGTATTTTCGTATGCAATATTTTTTTGCCCGCTCATGTGGTTCAATTAAGCGTGGAAACCAATTAACCGTAGGGTCAATTAACCGAAAAATACTGTATATTTTCTTATGCAATGCGGTACGTACGTTACAAAGTTGAAAAAAAAATTTTTTAAGCCAAATTAGTTAAATTTAGGTCCGTTAACAGTAAAAATATTAACCTGCAGTTAACAGTAACCTCAAAATTTAATTCTTTATAAACAAAATTTCATTAACACAAAGCAGATTTACCTATTCAATTTCAATTAAATTTAGCTGGAACCTTTTTTGAGTTTAAGTTCTTAACTGAAGAAATTATTGACATTTGAAAATAAATTAATTTTTTGTTATTCTGAAAATATTTAACATGAATTTTCAAGAATAATAACAAATTCAAAGTTTCTTTGTGCAGCGGTCGTACTCAGATGCTGTTGAACCATGATATTATTTATATAAATTGCGAAAATTTTTGCATTTCCCAAAAATAGTTTATTTCAGGCAAAAGTTGATGACACAAGTTAACTAAATTTTTTTATTGTTAACGAAAATTGTTAGCTTTCAGTTAAAATTCCAAGTTCAGGCAAACTGAAAGTTAAAGTAAAAATCAACATAATTGAGCTTTGTGTTAATGGCGGTTAATAATATTAAAAAATATATATATTTCTTAAACGTATAAACGTAAATGTAAAATTGATTTACATATATAGTTTTTTATTGAACAAAATAATTGCGCTTAAATTTTTGGTTTTGAACCCGAACCCTGAACCGAACCCGAACCTGAACTTTTTATTTTGATTAAACCGAACCTGAACCTGAACACATTTTTTATGGTTTCAGCCACTGATTTTTTATTTTGATTCAGCTGCAAATTTTCCATTTAGCAGTTACCATTATTTTTAGCATTTCTTAATTGATTATTTGGCATTTTCTAGAATTTTTCACAATAAATATCAAATTATATGAAAATCTCATAGAAGAAATAATCAATTTAAATGTCATAAACAAAGTTTATATGATTGTATAAACCAGGGGCCTATTTCGCTAAGCTGCAACTTCACAATTGTGAATAAGTGTGTTTCATAAAAATACAATTACATTGTAGAATTGTAGTTTAGTGAAACAGGCCCCAGAACTCAACTATTGTGTCCTGGGGCCCATTTCTCAAAACTATAAGTTACAAATCTACAAAACAACAACACTTTTACAAATTTTATTGTTGCTTTGTGTGTATTTTACTTGTAGATTTGTAACTCGTACTTTTTGAGAAACGTGGCCCAGGGTCCATTTCTCAAAACTACAAGTTACAAATCTACAAGTAAAATATCCACAAAACAACAACAAACTTTGTATAACTGTTGCTGTTTTATAGGTATTTTATTTGTACACACAGAAAAAAAAGGAATGTAAAATCCATATGGCGCAATTTTGATTGGAAATCATTTTAAATTTACTAGAAATAATTTGTCGTTTGAGTGTGTTAGTGTTTATTTGCTTTGTTCATTGCTACAATTCACTGTTCTGCTTAGTTGTGTGACTTGTTGTTGTTTATTCTTACATGTGTCGTCTATGTAGACGAGAAAAAACGAATTGCCAGCGAAAATGTACTGCTGCTGATTTAAAATTACCATTGTTTCATATTAATTTTAAACGGAAAATTATTAATTTAACCTTAAATCACCGTTATAAACGTTAAGTTTCATTTTCAATCGACATGACTATAACTTTAACTTCAAATAAGTTTTATGTTAAATAATCATTTAAATCATGTTGAATTAAAATGAAATCTATTTTACATACGATGGTATTTATTTAGTGTAGAAGTAAAGAAAGGTTTGAAGTTGTGTGGCTGCAGTTGTTAGCGCGTGGACTATCATGCAGGTGGCACGAGTTCAAATCTTGGCTGGGGCAGTCAGCTACAACGCAAAGTTTTCTGATGACTATCACGTAAGTAAAATAATTAATGATATAGCTACATTAAAATCATGTTGTTTCAGCTTGGTATAACTTTAATTCAACATGATTCTTCGTGTTGTTTCAATATCAAATTCACATTATTTCAACTTGAAATAACTTTGATTCAACATGATTCTTTGTGTTATTCCAATATCAAATTCACGTTGTTTCAATTCGAAATTACTTAAAATCAATATGATTTTTCGTATGATTTCAGTATCAACTTCATTTTGATTTAACTGTACTGGAATATTGAATCAACATGAAATATATAAAATTCAAAACGAAAAATTTTCTTTCAAGATTATTGTAAATCATGTTCATTTAACATAGAACACCTATGAAGCAAAATCACTACCGAAAAACGTTACATTAACCTGGTTTTCGACGATTTGACATGGAAATTTTTCTGTGTGTAGATTTGTAACTTGTAGCTTTGAGAAAAGAGTCCCTGGTACCTATTTCTCGAAAATGCAATTTACAAACCTGCAAGTAAAATACCAACGAAACAACAACACTTTTACACAACTTATTGTTGTTTTTTTGCGTGTATTTTATTTAAAAAGCGGATGAGGTTATTTTTATACTTTTGTTTGTTTGTGTGTATAAATGCTCCATCTATAGATCGATGTGGAAAAATTTTATTTCATATGAGCAGGTACACTTGCAGATTCTGTAGTGGGTCCTAACGTGGTAGGAAAATATTATTACTTCAATTTCATCTAATTATTGTACATTGTCATTTTTGCATTGCATAACTGTCGCATTGAATTGCAACTTTGAAAGAGAATTGAAAAAGTCATTGAAAATTTCAATGCATAAATTTTGTTAGACTTTGTTGTTTAAAGATTGAAAATTGGTATTTTTAAAGGCTCTATAGTTATGGCTGGTTTGTTGTTGTTTATAAGTTTTTCATATCAAATAATTCGGTATGCTGACTTTAGACAACATGTATTTTACATCTCACTTGTCAAATTTCCCACTACAAAAGTGATACATGCCGTGTGAAACATATGAAACATTGTCAGATGACATTTACAGAAGCAAAGTCAGATGAAAAATTTTCAATTAGTGCGTGTTCTATTTTCATCTGACAAGGCATCTGACATCAGCTGTATTAAATTATCAAAAGTGTGGTTTGGCTGAAAAAACATTAAAAAGCAAAGTGCGATTTATATATTTACGAAAATTGTGCAAAAACTCAGCTGTTGTGAACACTCAGAGGTTATGTCAGATTAATTGTACATGTACGTGTGAAAGCAAATATTATAAACCGTATGTAAATTGACAATTTTGACAAACATGCGAAGTTACATATGTCTCACACACCTAACAAGCCATATGTAAAAAACATGTCGTCTAAAGTCAGCATTAGTTATCAATACAAAACGTGTATAACTTTTACATATATTCAAATATCATTTTGAACTCTTTGCTGTGAAAAAATAAGAAAGGCTAAAATAACATTTTTAGGGAACTTCAGAATAAAATATATTTTTCATTCATTGCAAAAGAAAAATACGTTTTTTTTTATTAGATATGTATATATTTGCGAAGAGGAAACATAAGCTGTGTTCATTTACTGAAAATTGTTAACAATTGTTAACAATTTTTGATAGAAAGTGTTCATTAACTCCAAAAATTTTCAACGAGAGAGCGTCAAAAGAGAGCAACAAATTGAGACACAAAAAAATTGTTGAAAATTCTTGATAGTAAAATTTTTACTTTCAATAATTGTTCAAACAGCTGTTTTGTGTTTGTATTTACAAATCAAGTTTTCTAAAAGAAGTTGAAAATAAAAATATTTTTGCAAAATTTAAGAAATTCTAAGTGAATGTTAATTTTTAAAGCGATGAAATATATTAATACGATAAAAAACCAATTTTTGTTTAATTTAGGACCAACCGCACAAAAATAAGATGTCTAAGCAATGGAATTTAGCAACACAGGATCTAGTACATCAGGGCCAGAGAATGTTGCAGCAAATTTTAGTATTGCAAATATTATGAGTATCTAGATACTCGGTACTTTACACTATGCCGGTAGATAATCCAATTAGTTCATACATAAATATATTTAATGTTAATGTAAATTTGACTATGTAATTTAGACAATTAGCAGTATCTTGGAAACCATGAGGCAATTTCTTGAAATTAAAAAAAACTAATATGTACTAAATATTTCAAAATTAAAAAAAATGTCAAAACGAAAAATCGCCAAAATGAAAAAGCGTTTAACGGAAAAAACACCAAAATTGCAAAAAAAAATTACTAAAACGCAACAAATCACCAAAACTAAAAAGATCGCCAAAAAAACTTAAAAAAACCCAAAAACCGAAAAAAGTCGCCAAAACGAAAAAAACACTAAAACTAAAAATATCGTCAAAAACGAAAATTCGCCAAAAATGGAAAAAATCACCAAAGCGAAAAAAGCGTCAAAGCTAAAAAAATCGCCAAACACCGAAAATTTGCTAAAACGAAAGTGTCAAACCCAAAAAATCGCTAAAACTAAAAAAATCACCAAACACCGAAAAAATTCCCAAAACCCAAAAAAGCGCCAAAAACTAAAATAAATCTCTAAAAATATCGTCAAAAAGTAAAAAAAAACGTTAAAACAAAAAAAACGCTAAAACAAAAATATTGCCAAAACTAACGAAAATACACAAATAAACATACGTTATTCTGGCATATTCTGTGTTTCACAAAAAATAAAATAATGTGAATTTTCTTGGCATTGTTGTTATAAAAAATTATTTATAACAACAATGCTATGAGAAATACACATAATTTTATTTTTTTGTGAAACACAGAACATGCCAAAATGACGTTAACATAAAAATATTTCTGCAACTTTCGATTGATAATTGGTCCCAAAATGTAATCCATATATAAATTTTTTAAATATTGTACTTCATTACAAACTAATTTGTTTTTGTTTTCATTACCTCAAAAGTTTAAAATTTCAGATATGTACCCTTTTTTCAATTTCTTATTCAATTTTGTTGAAAAGAAATAATAATAAATGCCGAAATCACATTATTTTTATAGTAATAGGTACATATATTACATTTTTCCACATATAGGAGTAGTTATTAAGTACTCATATATACCTATATATTATAACACTATTTTAGCTTGAAAATTTTGGATGGTAAAGTGTTCATTTACTTTTTATTATTTTTGAGAGTAATTTTACAAAATTCCTTTTTACTCTCTCGTTGATGGAAAGTGATAGGAAAGTAAATGAACAAAGCTATAATCTCTGCAAATGAGGATGATGAATTTTACAAAAATGGTCGATACAGAAATTTAGACGGTTAAAAATTAAAAATATTCGTGCTCTTAAGAATAGATTATATACTCCAAATTTCGCTAAAGTCAAAAATGCAAATATTTAAACTTGAATTATTGTGTTGAAAATTAACTAATACCATTCTATTATATGCAGGCCTGTTCTGTATTGCACGCGTAATGAAAATTTTTGGAATCTTCATGCCATCGTTGTTGTAAATATAAAATAACAACAATGCTTTGATAACTCCGAACATTTTTCTTTTTATTGATTTGAGTTATTCTTGTTTTACTCCAATAAAATCAAATATTTGCCAGAAAATAGGGCAAATTATGACAAATAAACGAGCTATGAAGAAATCCTAGTTAAAAAAGAACTTTTTAGAAGGTTAGCATTATTTTTTTTTGCATTATTTTTTTAGCAACCCTGAACCGAACCCGAACCTGAACTTTTTATTTTGATTAAACCGAACCTGAACCTGAACCCATTTTTTATGGTTTCAGCCCCTGATTTTTTATTTTGATTCAGCTGCAAATTTTCCATTTAGCAGTTACCATTATTTTTAGCATCTCTTAATTGATTATTTGGCATTTTCTAGAATTTTTCACAATAAATATCAAATTATATGAAAATCTCATAGAAGAAATAATCAATTTAAATGTCATAAACAAAGTTTATATGATTGTATAAACCAGGGGCCTATTTCGCTAAGCTGCAACTTCACAATTGTGAATAATTGTCTTTCATAAAAATACAATTACATTGTAGAATTGTAGTTTAGTGAAACAGGCCCCAGAACTCAACTATTGTGTCCTGGGGCCCATTTCTCAAAACTACAAGTTACAAATCTACAAGTAAAATACACACAAAACAACAACACTTTTACAAATTTTATTGTTGCTTTGTGTGTATTTTACTTGTAGATTTGTAACTCGTACTTTTTGAGAAACGTGGCCCAGGGTCCATTTCTCAAAACTACAAGTTACAAATCTACAAGTAAAATATCCACAAAACAACAACAAACTTTGTATAACTGTTACTGTTTTATAGGTATTTTATTTGTACACACAGAAAAAAAGGAATGTAAAATCCATATGGCGCAATTTTGATTGGAAATCATATTAAATTTACTAGAAATAATTTTTCGTTTGAGTGAGTTAGTGTTTATTTGCTTTGTTCATTGCTACAATTCACTGTTCTGCTTAGTTGTGTGACTTGTTGTTGTTTATTCTTACATGTGTCGTCTATGTAGACGAGAAAAAACGAATTGCCAGCGAAAATGTACTGCTGCTGATTTAAAATTACCAATGTTTCATATTACTTTTAAACGGAAAATTATTAATTTAACCTTAAATCACCGTTATAAACGTTAAGTTTCATTTTCAATCGACATGACTATAACTTTAACTTCAAATAAGTTTTATGTTAAATAATCATTTAAATCATGTTGAATTAAAATGAAATGTATTTTACATACGATGGTATTTATTTAGTTTAGAAGTAAAGAAAAGTTTGAAGTTGTGTGGCTGCACTTGTTAGCGCGTGGACTATCATGCAGGTGGCACGAGTTCAAAATCTTGGCTGGGGCAGTCAGCTACAACGCAAAGTTTTCTGATGACTATCACGTAAGTAAAATAATTAATGAAATAGCTACATTAAAATCATGTTGTTTCAGCTTGGTATAACTTTAATTCAACATGATTCTTCGTGTTGTTTCAATATCAAATTCACATTATTTCAACTTGAAATAACTTTGATTCAACATGATTCTTTGTGTTATTCCAATATCAAATTCACGTTGTTTCAATTCGAAATTACTTAAAATCAACATGATTTTTCGTATGATTTCAGTATCAACTTCATTTTGATTTAACTGTACTGGAATATTGAATCAACATGAAATATATAAAATTCAAAACGAAAAATTTTCTTTCAAGATTATTGTAAATCATGTTCATTTAACATAGAACACCTATGAAGCAAAATCACTACCGAAAAACGTTACATTAACCTGGTTTTCGACGATTTGACATGGAAATTTTTCTGTGTGTAGATTTGTAACTTGTAGCTTTGAGAAAAGAGTCCCTGGTACCTATTTCTCGAAAATGCAAGTTACAAACCTGCAAGTAAAATACCAACGAAACAACAACACTTTTACACAACTTATTGTTGTTTTTTGCGTGTATTTTATTTAAAAAGCGGATGAGGTTATTTTTATACTTTTGTTTGTTTGTGTGTATAAATGCTCCATCTATAGATCGATGTGGAAAAATTTTATTTCATATGAGCAGGTACACTTGCAGATTCTGTAGTGGGTCCTAACGTGGTAGGAAAATATTATTACTTCAATTTCATCTAATTATTGTACATTGTCATTTTTGCATTGCATAACTGTCGCATTGAATTGCAACTTTGAAAGAGAATTGAAAAAGTCATTGAAAATTTCAATGCATAAATTTTGTTAGACTTTGTTGTTTAAAGATTGAAAATTGGTATTTTTAAAGGCTCTATAGTTATGGCTGGTTTGTTGTTGTTTATAAGTTTTTCATATCAAATAATTCGGTATGCTGACTTTAGACAACATGTATTTTACATCTCACTTGTCAAATTTCCCACTACAAAAGTGATACATGCCGTGTGAAACATATGAAACATTGTCAGATGACATTTACAGAAGCAAAGTCAGATGAAAAATTTTCAATTAGTGCGTGTTCTATTTTCATCTGACAAGGCATCTGACATCAGCTGTATTAAATTATCAAAAGTGTGGTTTGGCTGAAAAAACATAAAAAAGCAAAGTGCGATTTATATATTTACGAAAATTGTGCAAAAACTCAGCTGTTGTGAACACTCAAAGGTTATGTCAGATTAATTGTACATGTACGTGTGAAAGCAAATATTATAAACCGTATGTAAATTGACAATTTTGACAAACATGCGAAGTTACATATGTCTCACACACCTAACAAGCCATATGTAAAAAACATGTCGTCTAAAGTCAGCATTAGTTATCAATACAAAACGTGTATAACTTTTACATATATTCAAATATCATTTTGAACTCTTTGCTGTGAAAAAATAAGAAAAGCTAAAATAACATTTTTAGGGAACTTCAGAATAAAATATATTTTTCATTCATTGCAAAAGAAAAATACGTTTTTTTTATTAGATATGTATATATTTGCGAAGAGGAAACATAATCTCTGCAAATGAGGATGATGAATTTTACAAAAATGGTTGATACAGAAATTTAGACGGTTAAAAATTAAAAATATTCGTGCTCTTAAGAATAGATTATATACTCCAAATTTTGCTAAAGTCAAAAATGCAAATATTTAAACTTGAATTTTTGTGTTGAAAATTAACTAATACCATTCTATTATATGCAGGCCTGTTCTGTATTGCACGCGTAATGAAAAGTTTTGGAATCTTCATGCCATCGTTGTTGTAAATATAAAATAACAACAATGCTTTGATAACTCCGAACATTTTTCTTTTTATTGATTTGAGTTATTCTTGTTTTACTCCAATAAAATCAAATATTTGCCAGAAAATAGGGCAAATTATGACAAATAAACGAGCTATGAAGAAATCCTAGTTAAAAAAGAACTTTTTAAAAGGTTAGTATTATTTTTTTTGCATTATTTTTTTTAGCAACCCTGAACCGAACCCGAACCTGAACTTTTTATTTTGATTAAACCGAACCTGAACCTAAACCCATTTTTTATGGTTTCAGCCCCTGATTTTTTATTTTGATTCAGCTGCAAATTTTCCATTTAGCAGTTACCATTATTTTTAGCATTTCTTAATTGATTATTTGGCATTTTCTAGAATTTTTCACAATAAATATCAAATTATATGAAAATCTCATAGAAGAAATAATCAATTTAAATGTCATAAACAAAGTTTATATGATTGTATAAACCAGGGGCCTATTTCGCTAAGCTGCAACTTCACAATTGTGAATAATTGTGTTTCATAAAAATACAATTACATTGTAGAATTGTAGTTTAGTGAAACAGGCCCCAGAACTCAACTATTGTGTCCTGGGGCCCATTTCTCAAAACTACAAGTTACAAATCTACAAGTAAAATACACACAAAACAACAACACTTTTACAAATTTTATTGTTGCTTTGTGTGTATTTTACTTGTAGATTTGTAACTCGTACTTTTTGAGAAACGTGGCCCAGGGTCCATTTCTCAAAACTACAAGTTACAAATCTACAAGTAAAATATCCACAAAACAACAACAAACTTTGTATAACTGTTACTGTTTTATAGGTATTTTATTTGTACACACAGAAAAAAAGGAATGTAAAATCCATATGGCGCAATTTTGATTGGAAATCATATTAAATTTACTAGAAATAATTTTTCGTTTGAGTGAGTTAGTGTTTATTTGCTTTGTTCATTGCTACAATTCACTGTTCTGCTTAGTTGTGTGACTTGTTGTTGTTTATTCTTACATGTGTCGTCTATGTAGACGAGAAAAAACGAATTGCCAGCGAAAATGTACTGCTGCTGATTTAAAATTACCAATGTTTCATATTACTTTTAAACGGAAAATTATTAATTTAACCTTAAATCACCGTTATAAACGTTAAGTTTCATTTTCAATCGACATGACTATAACTTTAACTTCAAATAAGTTTTATGTTAAATAATCATTTAAATCATGTTGAATTAAAATGAAATGTATTTTACATACGATGGTATTTATTTAGTTTAGAAGTAAAGAAAAGTTTGAAGTTGTGTGGCTGCACTTGTTAGCGCGTGGACTATCATGCAGGTGGCACGAGTTCAAAATCTTGGCTGGGGCAGTCAGCTACAACGCAAAGTTTTCTGATGACTATCACGTAAGTAAAATAATTAATGAAATAGCTACATTAAAATCATGTTGTTTCAGCTTGGTATAACTTTAATTCAACATGATTCTTCGTGTTGTTTCAATATCAAATTCACATTATTTCAACTTGAAATAACTTTGATTCAACATGATTCTTTGTGTTATTCCAATATCAAATTCACGTTGTTTCAATTCGAAATTACTTAAAATCAATATGATTTTTCGTATGATTTCAGTATCAACTTCATTTTGATTTAACTGTACTGGAATATTGAATCAACATGAAATATATAAAATTCAAAACGAAAAATTTTCTTTCAAGATTATTGTAAATCATGTTCATTTAACATAGAACACCTATGAAGCAAAATCACTACCGAAAAACGTTACATTAACCTGGTTTTCGACGATTTGACATGGAAATTTTTCTGTGTGTAAATTTGTAACTTGTAGCTTTGAGAAAAGAGTCCCTGGTACCTATTTCTCGAAAATGCAAGTTACAAACCTGCAAGTAAAATACCAACGAAACAACAACACTTTTACACAACTTATTGTTGTTTTTTTGCGTGTATTTTATTTAAAAAGCGGATGAGGTTATTTTTATACTTTTGTTTGTTTGTGTGTATAAATGCTCCATCTATAGATCGATGTGGAAAAATTTTATTTCATATGAGCAGGTACACTTGCAGATTCTGTAGTGGGTCCTAACGTGGTAGGAAAATATTATTACTTCAATTTCATCTAATTATTGTACATTGTCATTTTTGCATTGCATAACTGTCGCATTGAATTGCAACTTTGAAAGAGAATTGAAAAAGTCATTGAAAATTTCAATGTATAAATTTTGTTAGACTTTGTTGTTTAAAGATTGAAAATTGGTATTTTTAAAGGCTCTATAGTTATGGCTGGTTTGTTGTTGTTTATAAGTTTTTCATATCAAATAATTCGGTATGCTGACTTTAGACAACATGTATTTTACATCTCACTTGTCAAATTTCCCACTACAAAAGTGATACATGCCGTGTGAAACATATGAAACATTGTCAGATGACATTTACAGAAGCAAAGTCAGATGAAAAATTTTCAATTAGTGCGTGTTCTATTTTCATCTGACAAGGCATCTGACATCAGCTGTATTAAATTATCAAAAGTGTGGTTTGGCTGAAAAAACATAAAAAGCAAAGTGCGATTTATATATTTACGAAAATTGTGCAAAAACTCAGCTGTTGTGAACACTCAAAGGTTATGTCAGATTAATTGTACATGTACGTGTGAAAGCAAATATTATAAACCGTATGTAAATTGACAATTTTGACAAACATGCGAAGTTACATATGTCTCACACACCTAACAAGCCATATGTAAAAAACATGTCGTCTAAAGTCAGCATTAGTTATCAATACAAAACGTGTATAACTTTTACATATATTCAAATATCATTTTGAACTCTTTGCTGTGAAAAAATAAGAAAAGCTAAAATAACATTTTTAGGGAACTTCAGAATAAAATATATTTTTCATTCATTGCAAAAGAAAAATACGTTTTTTTTATTAGATATGTATATATTTGCGAAGAGGAAACATAATCTCTGCAAATGAGGATGATGAATTTTACAAAAATGGTTGATACAGAAATTTAGACGGTTAAAAATTAAAAATATTCGTGCTCTTAAGAATAGATTATATACTCCAAATTTCGCTAAAGTCAAAAATGCAAATATTTAAACTTGAATTTTTGTGTTGAAAATTAACTAATACCATTCTATTATATGCAGGCCTGTTCTGTATTGCACGCGTAATGAAAATTTTTGGAATCTTCATGCCATCGTTGTTGTAAATATAAAATAACAACAATGCTTTGATAACTCCGAACATTTTTCTTTTTATTGATTTGAGTTATTCTTGTTTTACTCCAATAAAATCAAATATTTGCCAGAAAATAGGGCAAATTATGACAAATAAACGAGCTATGAAGAAATCCTAGTTAAAAAAGAACTTTTTAAAAGGTTAGCATTATTTTTTTTTTGCATTATTTTTTTTAGCAACCCTGAACCGAACCCGAACCTGAACTTTTTATTTTGATTAAACCGAACCTGAACCTGAACCCATTTTTTATGGTTTCAGCCCCTGATTTTTTATTTTGATTCAGCTGCAAATTTTCCATTTAGCAGTTACCATTATTTTTAGCATTTCTTAATTGATTATTTGGCATTTTCTAGAATTTTTCACAATAAATATCAAATTATATGAAAATCTCATAGAAGAAATAATCAATTTAAATGTCATAAACAAAGTTTATATGATTGTATAAACCAGGGGCCTATTTCGCTAAGCTGCAACTTCACAATTGTGAATAATTGTATTTTACTTGTAGATTTGTAACTCGTACTTTTTGAGAAACGTGGCCCAGGGTCCATTTCTCAAAACTACAAGTTACAAATCTACAAGTAAAATATCCACAAAACAACAACAAACTTTGTATAACTGTTGCTGTTTTATAGGTATTTTATTTGTACACACAGAAAAAAAAGGAATGTAAAATCCATATGGCGCAATTTTGATTGGAAATCATATTAAATTTACTAGAAATAATTTGTCGTTTGAGTGTGTTAGTGTTTATTTGCTTTGTTCATTGCTACAATTCACTGTTCTGCTTAGTTGTGTGACTTGTTGTTGTTTATTCTTACATGTGTCGTCTATGTAGACGAGAAAAAACGAATTGCCAGCGAAAATGTACTGCTGCTGATTTAAAATTACCATTGTTTCATATTAATTTTAAACGGAAAATTATTAATTTAACCTTAAATCACCGTTATAAACGTTAAGTTTCATTTTCAATCGACATGACTATAACTTTAACTTCAAATAAGTTTTATGTTAAATAATCATTTAAATCATGTTGAATTAAAATGAAATCTATTTTACATACGATGGTATTTATTTAGTGTAGAAGTAAAGAAAGGTTTGAAGTTGTGTGGCTGCAGTTGTTAGCGCGTGGACTATCATGCAGGTGGCACGAGTTCAAATCTTGGCTGGGGCAGTCAGCTACAACGCAAAGTTTTCTGATGACTATCACGTAAGTAAAATAATTAATGAAATAGCTACATTAAAATCATGTTGTTTCAGCTTGGTATAACTTTAATTCAACATGATTCTTCGTGTTGTTTCGATATCAAATTCACATTATTTCAACTTGAAATAACTTTGATTCAACATGATTCTTTGTGTTATTCCAATATCAAATTCACGTTGTTTCAATTCGAAATTACTTAAAATCAATATGATTTTTCGTATGATTTCAGTATCAACTTCATTTTGATTTAACTGTACTGGAATATTGAATCAACATGAAATATAGAAAATTCAAAACGAAAAATTTTCTTTCAAGATTATTGTAAATCATGTTGATTTAACATATGAAAAAGTCATTGAAAATTTCAATGTATAAATTTTGTTAGTCTTTGTTGTTTAAAGATTGAAAATTGGTATTTTCAAAGGCTCTATAGTTAGGGCTGGTTTGTTGTTGTTTATAAGTTTTTCATATCAAATAATTCGTTATGCTGACTTTAGACGACATGTATTTTACATCTGACTTGTCAAATTTCCCACTGCAAAAGTGATACATGCCGTGTGAAACATATGAAACATTGTCAGATGACATTTACAGAAGCAAAGTCAGATGAAAAATTTTCAATTAGTGCGTGTTCTATTTTCATCTGACAAGGCATCTGACATCAGCTGTATTAAATTATCAAAAGTGTGGTTTGGCTGAAAAAACATTAAAAAGCAAAGTGCGATTTATATATTTACGAAAATTGTGCAAAAACTCAGCTGTTGTGAACACTCAGAGGTTATGTCAGATTAATTGTACATGTACGTGTGAAAGCAAATATTATAAACCGTATGTAAATTGACAATTTTGACAAACATGCGAAGTTACATATGTCTCACACACCTAACAAGCCATATGTAAAAAACATGTCGTCTAAAGTCAGCATTAGTTATCAATACAAAACGTGTATAACTTTTACATATATTCAAATATCATTTTGAACTCTTTGCTGTGAAAAAATAAGAAAAGCTAAAATAAAATTTTTAGGGAACTTCAGAATAAAATATATTTTTCATTCATTGCAACAGAAAAATACGTTTTTTTTATTAGATATGTATATATTTGCGAAGAGGAAACATAATCTCTGCAAATGAGGATGATGAATTTTACAAAAATGGTCGATACAGAAATTTAGACGGTTAAAAATTAAAAATATTCGTGCTCTTAAGAATAGATTATATACTCCAAATTTCGCTAGTCAAAAATGCAAATATTTAAACTTGAATTTTTGTGTTGAAAATTAACTAATACCATTCTATTATATGCAGGCCTGTTCTGTATTGCACGCGTAATGAAAATGTTTGGAATCGTCATGCCATCGTTGTTGTAAATATAAAATAACAACAATGCTTTGATAACTCCGAACATTTTTCTTTTTATTGATTTGAGTTATTCTTGTTTTACTCTAATAAAATCAAATATTTGCCAGAAAATAGGGCAAATTATGACAAATAAACGAGCTATGAAGAAATCCTAGTTAAAAAGAACTTTTGAAAAGGTTAGCTTTATTTTTTTTAGCATTATTTTTTTTAGCAACCCTGAACCGAACCCGAACCTGAACTTTTTATTTTGATTAAACCGAACCTGAACCTGAACCTGAACCCATTTTTTATGGTTTCAGCCCCTGATTTTTTATTTTGATTCAGCTGCAAATTTTCCATTTAGCAGT
Source organism: Panzeria rudis (assembly GCA_956483635.1). Taxonomy (NCBI): domain Eukaryota; kingdom Metazoa; phylum Arthropoda; class Insecta; order Diptera; family Tachinidae; genus Panzeria; species Panzeria rudis. The sequence continues at coordinate 10,835,800 of OY101452.1, read as the reverse complement.
TACCATTATTTTTAGCATTTCTTAATTGATTATTTGGCATTTTCTAGAATTTTTCACAATAAATATCAAATTATATGAAAATCTCATAGAAGAAATAATCAATTTAAATGTCATAAACAAAGTTTATATGATTGTATAAACCAGGGGCCTATTTCGCTAAGCTGCAACTTCACAATTGTGAATAATTGTATTTTACTTGTAGATTTGTAACTCGTACTTTTTGAGAAACGTGGCCCAGGGTCCATTTCTCAAAACTACAAGTTACAAATCTACAAGTAAAATATCCACAAAACAACAACAAACTTTGTATAACTGTTGCTGTTTTATAGGTATTTTATTTGTACACACAGAAAAAAAGGGAATGTAAAATCCATATGGCGCAATTTTGATTGGAAATCATATTAAATTTACTAGAAATAATTTGTCGTTTGAGTGTGTTAGTGTTTATTTGCTTTGTTCATTGCTACAATTCACTGTTCTGCTTAGTTGTGTGACTTGTTGTTGTTTATTCTTACATGTGTCGTCTATGTAGACGAGAAAAAACGAATTGCCAGCGAAAATGTACTGCTGCTGATTTAAAATTACCATTGTTTCATATTAATTTTAAACGGAAAATTATTAATTTAACCTTAAATCACCGTTATAAACGTTAAGTTTCATTTTCAATCGACATGACTATAACTCTAACTTCAAATAAGTTTTATGTTAAATAATCATTTAAATCATGTTGAATTAAAATGAAATCTATTTTACATACGATGGTATTTATTTAGTGTAGAAGTAAAGAAAGGTTTGAAGTTGTGTGGCTGCAGTTGTTAGCGCGTGGACTATCATGCAGGTGGCACGAGTTCAAATCTTGGCTGGGGCAGTCAGCTACAACGCAAAGTTTTCTGATGACTATCACGTAAGTAAAATAATTAATGAAATAGCTACATTAAAATTATGTTGTTTCAGCTTGGTATAACTTTAATTCAACATGATTCTTCGTGTTGTTTCAATATCAAATTCACATTATTTCAACTTGAAATAACTTTGATTCAACATGATTCTTTGTGTTATTCCAATATCAAATTCACGTTGTTTCAATTCGAAATTACTTAAAATCAATATGATTTTTCGTATGATTTCAGTATCAACTTCATTTTGATTTAACTGTACTGGAATATTGAATCAACATGAAATATAGAAAATTCAAAACGAAAAATTTTCTTTCAAGATTATTGTAAATCATGTTCATTTAACATAGAACACCTATGAAGCAAAATCACTACCGAAAAACGTTACATTAACCTGGTTTTCGACGATTTGACATGGAAATTTTTATGTGTGTAGATTTGTAACTTGTAGCTTTGAGAAAAGAGTCCCTGGTACCTATTTCTCGAAAATGCAAGTTACAAACCTGCAAGTAAAATACCAACGAAACAACAACACTTTTACACAACTTATTGTTGTTTTTTTGCGTGTATTTTATTTAAAAAGCGGATGAGGTTATTTTTATACTTTTGTTTGTTTGTGTGTATAAATGCTCCATCTATAGATCGATGTGGAAAAATTTTATTTCATATGAGCAGGTACACTTGCAGATTCTGTAGTGGGTCCTAACGTGGTAGGAAAATATTATTACTTCAATTTCATCTAATTATTGTACATTGTCATTTTTGCATTGCATAACTGTCGCATTGAATTGCAACTTTGAAAGAGAATTGAAAAAGTCATTGAAAATTTCAATGTATAAATTTTGTTAGACTTTGTTGTTTAAAGATTGAAAATTGGTATTTTTAAAGGCTCTATAGTTATGGCTGGTTTGTTGTTGTTTATAAGTTTTTCATATCAAATAATTCGGTATGCTGACTTTAGACAACATGTATTTTACATCTCACTTGTCAAATTTCCCACTACAAAAGTGATACATGCCGTGTGAAACATATGAAACATTGTCAGATGACATTTACAGAAGCAAAGTCAGATGAAAAATTTTCAATTAGTGCGTGTTCTATTTTCATCTGACAAGGCATCTGACATCAGCTGTATTAAATTATCAAAAGTGTGGTTTGGCTGAAAAAACATTAAAAAGCGAAGTGCGATTTATATATTTACGAAAATTGTGCAAAAACTCAGCTGTTGTGAACACTCAGAGGTTATGTCAGATTAATTGTACATGTACGTGTGAAAGCAAATATTATAAACCGTATGTAAATTGACAATTTTGACAAACATGCGAAGTTACATATGTCTCACACACCTAACAAGCCATATGTAAAAAACATGTCGTCTAAAGTCAGCATTAGTTATCAATACAAAACGTGTATAACTTTTACATATATTCAAATATCATTTTGAACTCTTTGCTGTGAAAAAATAAGAAAAGCTAAAATAAAATTTTTAGGGAACTTCAGAATAAAATATATTTTTCATTCATTGCAACAGAAAAATACGTTTTGTTTATTAGATATGTATATATTTGCGAAGAGGAAACATAATCTCTGCAAATGAGGATGATGAATTTTACAAAAATGGTCGATACAGAAATTTAGACGGTTAAAAATTAAAAATATTCGTGCTCTTAAGAATAGATTATATACTCCAAATTTCGCTAAAGTCAAAAATGCAAATATTTAAACTTGAATTTTTGTGTTGAAAATTAACTAATACCATTCTATTATATGCAGGCCTGTTCTGTATTGCACGCGTAATGAAAATGTTTGGAATCGTCATGCCATCGTTGTCGTAAATATAAAATAACAACAATGCTTTGATAACTCCGAACATTTTTCTTTTTATTGATTTGAGTTATTCTTGTTTTACTCCAATAAAATCAAATATTTGCCAGAAAATAGGGCAAATTATGACAAATAAACGAGCTATGAAGAAATCCTAGTTAAAAAGAACTTTTTAAAAGGTTAGCATTATTTTTTTTTAGCATTATTTTTTTTAGCAACCCTGAACCGAACCCGAACCTGAACTTTTTATTTTGATTAAACCGAACCTGAACCTGAACCCATTTTTTATGGTTTCAGCCCCTGATTTTTTATTTTGATTCAGCTGCAAATTTTCCATTTAGCAGTTACCATTATTTTTAGCATTTCTTAATTGATTATTTGGCATTTTCTAGAATTTTTCACAATAAATATCAAATTATATGAAAATCTCATAGAAGAAATAATCAATTTAAATGTCATAAACAAAGTTTATATGATTGTATAAACCAGGGGCCTATTTCGCTAAGCTGCAACTTCACAATTGTGAATAATTGTGTTTCGTAAAAATACAATTACATTGTAGAATTGTAGTTTAGTGAAACAGGCCCCAGAACTCAACTATTGTGTCCTGGGGCCCATTTCTCAAAACTACAAGTTACAAATCTACAAGTAAAATACACACAAAACAACAACACTTTTACAAATTTTATTGTTGCTTTGTGTGTATTTACTTGTAGATTTGTAACTCGTACTTTTTGAGAAACGTGGCCCAGGGTCCATTTCTCAAAACTACAAGTAAAATATCCACAAAACAACAACAAACTTTGTATAACTGTTGCTGTTTTATAGGTATTTTATTTGTACACACAGAAAAAAAAGGAATGTAAAATCCATATGGCGCAATTTTGATTGGAAATCATATTAAATTTTCTAGAAATAATTTGTCGTTTGAGTGTGTTAGTGTTTATTTGCTTTGTTCATTGCTACAATTCACTGTTCTGCTTAGTTGCGTGACTTGTTGTTGTTTATTCTTACATGTGTCGTCTATGTAGACGAGAAAAAACGAATTGCCAGCGAAAATGTACTGCTGCTGATTTAAAATTACCATTGTTTCATATTAATTTTAAACGGAAAATTATTAATTTAACCTTAAATCACCGTTATAAACGTTAAGTTTCATTTTCAATCGACATGACTATAACTTTAACTTCAAATAAGTTTTATGTTAAATAATCATTTAAATCATGTTGAATTAAAATGAAATCTATTTTACATACGATGGTATTTATTTAGTGTAGAAGTAAAGAAAAGTTTGAAGTTCTGTGGCTGCAGTTGTTAGCGCGTGGACTATCATGCAGGTGGCACGAGTTCAAATCTTGGCTGGGGCAGTCAGCTACAACGCAAAGTTTTCTTATGACTATCACGTAAGTAAAATAATTAATGAAATAGCTACATTAAAATCATGTTGTTTCAGCTTGGTATAACTTTAATTCAACATGATTCTTCGTGTTGTTTCAATATCAAATTCACATTATTTCAACTTGAAATAACTTTGATTCAACATGATTCATTGTTTTATTCCAATATCAAATTCACGTTGTTTCAATTCGAAATTACTTAAAATCAATATGATTTTTCGTATGATTTCAGTATCAACTTCATTTTGATTTAACTGTACTGGAATATTGAATCAACATGAAATATAGAAAATTCAAAACGAAAAATTTTCTTTCAAGATTATTGTAAATCATGTTCATTTAACATAGAACACCTATGAAGCAAAATCACTACCGAAAAACGTTACATTAACCTGGTTTTCGACGATTTGACATGGAAATTTTTCTGTGTGTAGATTTGTAACTTGTAGCTTTGAGAAAAGAGTCCCTGGTACCTATTTCTCGAAAATACAAGTTACAAACCTGCAAGTAAAATACCAACGAAACAACAACACTTTTACACAACTTATTGTTGTTTTTTTGCGTGTATTTTATTTAAAAAACGGATGAGGTTATTTTTATACTTTTGTTTGTTTGTGTGTATAAATGCTCCATCTATAGATCGATGTGGAAAAATTTTATTTCATATGAGCAGGTACACTTGCAGATTCTGTAGTGGGTCCTAACGTGGTAGGAAAATATTATAACTTCAATTTCATCTAATTATTGTACATTGTCATTTTTGCATTGCATAACTGTCGCATTGAATTGCAACTTTGAAAGAGAATTGAAAAAGTCATTGAAAATTTCAATGTATAAATTTTGTTAGACTTTGTTGTTTAAAGATTGAAAATTGGTATTTTTAAAGGCTCTATAGTTATGGCTGGTTTGTTGTTGTTTATAAGTTTTTCATATCAAATAATTCGGTACATGCCGTGTGAAACATATGAAACATTGTCAGATGACATTTACAGAAGCAAAGTCAGATGAAAAATTTTCAATTAGTGCGTGTTCTATTTTCATCTGACAAGGCATCTGACATCAGCTGTATTAAATTATCAAAAGTGTGGTTTGGCTGAAAAAACATTAAAAAGCAAAGTGCGATTTATATATTTACGAAAATTGTGCAAAAACTCAGCTGTTGTGAACACTCAGAGGTTATGTCAGATTAATTGTACATGTACGTGTGAAAGCAAATATTATAAACCGTATGTAAATTGACAATTTTGACAAACATGCGAAGTTACATATGTCTCACACACCTAACAAGCCATATGTAAAAAACATGTCGTCTAAAGTCAGCATTAGTTATCAATACAAAACGTGTATAACTTTTACATATATTCAAATATCATTTTGAACTCTTTGCTGTGAAAAAATAAGAAAAGCTAAAATAACATTTTTAGGGAACTTCAGAATAAAATATATTTTTCATTCATTGCAAAAGAAAAATACGTTTTTTTTATTAGATATGTATATATTTGCGAAGAGGAAACATAATCTCTGCAAATGAGGATGATGAATTTTACAAAAATGGTCGATACAGAAATTTAGACGGTTAAAAATTAAAAATATTCGTGCTCTTAAGAATAGATTATATACTCCAAATTTCGCTAAAGTCAAAAATGCAAATATTTAAACTTGAATTTTTGTGTTGAAAATTAACTAATACCATTCTATTATATGCAGGCCTGTTCTGTATTGCACGCGTAATGAAAATTTTTGGAATCTTCATGCCATCGTTGTTGTAAATATAAAATAACAACAATGCTTTGATAACTCCGAACATTTTTCTTTTTATTGATTTGAGTTATTCTTGTTTTACTCCAATAAAATCAAATATTTGCCAGAAAATAGGGCAAATTATGACAAATAAACGAGCTATGAAGAAATCCTAGTTAAAAAAGAACTTTTTAAAAGGTTAGCATTATTTTTTATAGCATTTTTAATTTTATTTTAGCATTGTTTACATAATTTTTTACCTGATTTAACTGCAAAATATTTTTAGATATGGCCACACTGATCAGAGGTAATTACAAAGAGAAGCAATTAAAATGAGAATGTATTGGTTAGCGTGACCGTTTTGCGACTAAAGTGGCAATTTGCCACTTTTTCAACTGCCTTGCCACTTTTAGTGCCCCTTTTTTAAAATGACCTAAATCTGCCACCTTTTGTAATATTATGCCCCTTTTTATGAAATGATGCTTCTTGTTTTAATATAAGCTTTTTACGGCACGAAACTGTTTTTATAAAAAAAAATCTCAAGACAAAAATTTGTTTTTGAGTCTATCATGTAAAGTCTTATGACAAAAACTATTTTGAAATAGTTTAAGAGTTTAGATCTATAGATATTCATTATTGTATTAAAATTATTAAAAATAACACCCTGATTCACTAACACCAACAAGAACGTCTTGTTAAAAATTTTTATTCAAATCACGCACCTTTAAATATTTTTATGCAAATTTTGGCGCCATATCACAATATCCAGTGATATAATGTCCAAAGACATTATGTCACTGCTAAAAATAGCATAACATCCATGGACATTGTAACACTTTTAATAGTGCCATGGACTTTATGACATTATTATTATGACCATTATGACACTTTGAAATGTGTCATAATGCACATACTTTTAAAAATGAAAACAAATTCAAATATATGTACATGTTTTTAACTATTCACTTTTTACTTCTGCAATCGGTGACAAGTAATAAAAGATCAATTGACGTTATTACATTTTAAAAAGTGAAATAAAATCAAGAACAATTTGCAAACAGCGTCAACAATGCTTAAAATATGTCCAATCGACATCGTCGATTCAAAGAAATATTTGGAAATTAATTAAAATTGTTAAGAAATTTTATTTTACTACAAAATATTCTTTGCGTAGCTGGCTTCGGCCGGGCTTAAGTATTTTTTCTTTTTGGTATATTGAAAAGCGGCCTTCGGCCGGTCTTAACGATTTTCTCCTCTCAGTATACTCAGCGGCTTCGCCGACCGAAGGCCGGCTATGCAAACATCTTTACTCAGCGAAACTGCTTTTCAATATACTTTACTAATGTGCTGTTTCCATATGCAAACAAGCGACTTGAGTAAAAAATTGTTTATGGAAATTGCTAAAAAAAAATGTGAGTGCCTTTGTCATAAATTTTATACAAACAAGGCTTGTTTGCATTGTTAGTCTAAAATTTATATAAAAAGCAGTCAGTTATTTGAACGAAAACACATCAAAATTGATTCATTTTATTTCAAAAGCATTATATGCCCTAGAAATTCATTAAATATTAGAATTTGGTTCAATTATTCCCTTTTCAAAAAAGTTGCGCCTTTTTTTGGAAGAATCCACTTTTTGGTGCCACTTTTTTCCTCAAAATCCCCTTTTAGTGCCACTTTTTTAAAAATTTTCAACGGTCACCCTGGTATTGGTGTTCTTGCAAATGCTAAAAAATGAAGAGACAAGAAACTACTCAGTTGATATCAGGGACGATAAAGTTGGTACAATTGTACTTTTTTGGTACTATTGTAACCAAAAAAGTACTATGGTACCCCGTGACTCATTTGGTACTATTAGCAAATTTTCCCAAATTCTTGGGTTGTATCCATTGATTACTCAATAATAATTTATATCTACTTTGGCCCTTAACTTAATTCAATCTTAATTCTACTTAGGCGGTTATTTCTTGAGTGGATTTATGTACCAAATATCAACAGCGGTGTTCATGGAGTAGCTTAATGTCAAACTCCATACTGTATAAACAAATCATTGGTTTTCTTGTATAAAGGCCAATGTCTTAAAACTGATTTTTCCAGTAGAGCAAAAACAAAATATAATAACATGAATATTTTTGATTTTTTAAACACTCGGCGTATATTTGCCAAAATAACTGTGTAAAAATTTCAGACAAAAATAACGTAAGAACGAGATCCTAGCAAGGATCCCAAAAACCGCATATGTCGACATAAATAACATTTACTAAGTAAAATAGAACACAACATTAAAAAAGATTTCAAAATGTGTTTAGATAAGAACATCGTCTCTCTGCTTGTGTGCTTAAATAATCCATCAAACAGGAATACTTAAGTCATTATTGCTGAAAATTTATAGAATCAATATATATGTCAGGTTGTTGTGCATGAAAAATATCGACACTAGTCCATGATATTCCGAAAATTTTTACTCTCATGGAAAGAGCGCTAAAAATAGAGCTATTACGCATTAATAACTTAAAATCTACACAAGTCGACTCACGCATTTATTCAAGAAAACCACAGAAATGCCGGATTTTAATTGATTATCCATTGTGAAAGAATTTTAAATGTTTTCGCAAACTTCAAGTTTATAAGAATAAAGAAATTAGTAAGTAGGTTCCTTGTTATATGGCGGAAGTGAAATTTCATTGAGATAAATTGAAATTTAAATTGTTTGATTTTTGGCAACATTATTTGAAAAAGAATTTATAAAAATATTTTTAGAAAACAAAGCCATATTTGATCTTTGACATAAAATCAATCAAAATCGTGTGGTTTACTTGGTTACAACAATTCAAAAATATTTTAGTACTATTTGAGATGAAAGTACTATTTAAAAGCTCATTGGTACGAAATGAATTTTTTCATTATCATCCCTGGTTGATATCTATTTTTTTCTTTTCAATCTCAACTATGTGCACGGTTGCCAGATTTGACGATTTATCGTCATTTTGACAATCTTGGGTGTCGAAAATGGCATTTTGACGACTGGACGATTTTTACTTTAAATTTGACGATATTTAAGAATTATAAGTTGACAACATTTTTTTAAATTTTAAAACAATTTTGAACTTGATCAAGAACTTTGCAGCTTTTGCTACAATATGTAATAAAAGTAAGGGGTATTTCATCTAATTATTGTACATTGTCATTTTTGCATTGCATAACTGTCGCATTGAATTGCAACTTTGAAAGAGAATTGAAAAAGTCATTGAAAATTTCAATGTATAAATTTTGTTAGTCTTTGTTGTTTAAAGATTGAAAATTGGTATTTTTAAAGGCTCTATAGTTATGGCTGGTTTGTTGTTGTTTATAAGTTTTTCATATCAAATAATTCGGTATGCTGACTTTAGACGACATGTATTTTACATCTGACTTGTCAAATTTCCCACTGCAAAAGTGATACATTCCGTGTGAAACATATGAAACATTGTCAGATGACATTTACAGAAGCAAAGTCAGATGAAAAATTTTCAATTAGTGCGTGTTCTATTTTCATCTGACAAGGCATCTGACATCAGCTGTATTAAATTATCAAAAGTGTGGTTTGGCTGAAAAAACATTAAAAAGCAAAGTGCGATTTATATATTTACGAAAATTGTGCAAAAACTCAGCTGTTGTGAACACTCAGAGGTTATGTCAGATTAATTGTACATGTACGTGTGAAAGCAAATATTATAAACCGTATGTAAATTGACAATTTTGACAAACATGCGAAGTTACATATGTCTCACACACCTAACAAGCCATATGTAAAAAACATGTCGTCTAAAGTCAGCATTAGTTATCAATACAAAACGTGTATAACTTTTACATATATTCAAATATCATTTTGAACTCTTTGCTGTGAAAAAATAAGAAAAGCTAAAATAACATTTTTAGGGAACTTCAGAATAAAATATATTTTTCATTCATTGCAAAAGAAAAATACGTTTTTTTATTAGATATGTATATATTTGCGAAGAGGAAACATAATCTCTGCAAATGAGGATGATGAATTTTACAAAAATGGTCGATACAGAAATTTAGACGGTTAAAAATTAAAAATATTCGTGCTCTTAAGAATAGATTATATACTCCAAATTTCGCTAAAGTCAAAAATGAAAATATTTAAACTTGAATTTTTGTGTTGAAATTTAACTAATACCATTCTATTATATGCAGGCCTGTTCTGTATTGCACGCGTAATGAAAATTTTTGGAATCTTCATGCCATCGTTGTTGTAAATATAAAATAACAACAATGCTTTGATAACTCCGGACATTTTTCTTTTTATTGATTTGAGTTATTCTTGTTTTACTCCAATAAAATCAAATATTTGCCAGAAAATAGGGCAAATTATGACAAATAAACGAGCTATGAAGAAATCCTAGTTAAAAAAGAACTTTTTAAAAGGTTAGCATTATTTTTTATAGCATTTTTAATTTTATTTTAGCATTGTTTACATAATTTTTTACCTGATTTAACTGCAAAATATTTTTAGATATGGCCACACTGATCAGAGGTAATTACAAAGAGAAGCAATTAAAATGAGAATGTATTGGTTAGCGTGACCGTTTTGCGACTAAAGTGGCAATTTGCCACTTTTTCAACTGCCTTGCCACTTTTAGTGCCCCTTTTTTAAAATGACCTAAATCTGCCACCTTTTGTAATATTATGCCCCTTTTTATGAAATGATGCTTCTTGTTTTAATATAAGCTTTTTACGGCACGAAACTGTTTTTATAAAAAAAAATCTCAAGACAAAAATTTGTTTTTGAGTCTATCATGTAAAGTCTTATGACAAAAACTATTTTGAAATAGTTTAAGAGTTTAGATCTATAGATATTCATTATTGTATTAAAATTATTAAAAATAACACCCTGATTCACTAACACCAACAAGAACGTCTTGTTAAAAATTTTTATTCAAATCACGCACCTTTAAATATTTTTATGCAAATTTTGGCGCCATATCACAATATCCAGTGATATAATGTCCAAAGACATTATGTCACTGCTAAAAATAGCATAACATCCATGGACATTGTAACACTTTTAATAGTGCCATGGACTTTATGACATTATTATTATGACCATTATGACACTTTGAAATGTGTCATAATGCACATACTTTTAAAAATGAAAACAAATTCAAATATATGTACATGTTTTTAACTATTCACTTTTTACTTCTGCAATCGGTGACAAGTAATAAAAGATCAATTGACGTTATTACATTTTAAAAAGTGAAATAAAATCAAGAACAATTTGCAAACAGCGTCAACAATGCTTAAAATATGTCCAATCGACATCGTCGATTCAAAGAAATATTTGGAAATTAATTAAAATTGTTAAGAAATTTTATTTTACTACAAAATATTCTTTGCGTAGCTGGCTTCGGCCGGGCTTAAGTATTTTTTCTTTTTGGTATATTGAAAAGCGGCCTTCGGCCGGTCTTAACGATTTTCTCCTCTCAGTATACTCAGCGGCTTCGCCGACCGAAGGCCGGCTATGCAAACATCTTTACTCAGCGAAACTGCTTTTCAATATACTTTACTAATGTGCTGTTTCCATATGCAAACAAGCGACTTGAGTAAAAAATTGTTTATGGAAATTGCTAAAAAAAAAATGTGAGTGCCTTTGTCATAAATTTTATACAAACAAGGCTTGTTTGCATTGTTAGTCTAAAATTTATATAAAAAGCAGTCAGTTATTTGAACGAAAACACATCAAAATTGATTCATTTTATTTCAAAAGCATTATATGCCCTAGAAATTCATTAAATATTAGAATTTGGTTTAATTATTCCCTTTTCAAAAAAGTTGCCCCTTTTTTGGAAGAATCCACTTTTTGGTGCCACTTTTTTCCTCAAAATCCCCTTTTTGTGCCACTTTTTAAAAATTTTCAACGGTCACCCTGGTATTGGTGTTCTTGCAAATGCTAAAAAATGAAGAGACAAGAAACTACTCAGTTGATATCAGGGACGATAAAGTTGGTACAATTGTACTTTTTTGGTACTATTGTAACCAAAAAAGTACTATGGTACCCCGTGACTCATTTGGTACTATTAGCAAATTTTCCCAAATTCTTGGGTTGTATCCATTGATTACTCAATAATAATTTATATCTACTTTGGCCCTTAACTTAATTCAATCTTAATTCTACTTAGGCGGTTATTTCTTGAGTGGATTTATGTACCAAATATCAACAGCGGTGTTCATGGAGTAGCTTAATGTCAAACTCCATACTGTATAAACAAATCATTGGTTTTCTTGTATAAAGGCCAATGTCTTAAAACTGATTTTTCCAGTAGAGCAAAAACAAAATATAATAACATGAATATTTTTGATTTTTTAAACACTCGGCGTATATTTGCCAAAATAACTGTGTAAAAATTTCAGACAAAAATAACGTAAGAACGAGATCCTAGCAAGGATCCAAAAAACCGCATATGTCGACATAAATAACATTTACTAAGTAAAATAGAACACAACATTAAAAAAGATTTCAAAATGTGTTTAGATAAGAACATCGTCTCTCTGCTTGTGTGCTTAAATAATCCATCAAACAGGAATACTTAAGTCATTATTGCTGAAAATTTATAGAATCAATATATATGTCAGGTTGTTGTGCATGAAAAATATCGACACTAGTCCATGATATTCCGAAAATTTTTACTCTCATGGAAAGAGCGCTAAAAATAGAGCTATTACGCATTAATAACTTAAAATCTACACAAGTCGACTCACGCATTTATTCAAGAAAACCACAGAAATGCCGGATTTTAATTGATTATCCATTGTGAAAGAATTTTAAATGTTTTCGCAAACTTCAAGTTTATAAGAATAAAGAAATTAGTAAGTAGGCTCCTTGTTATATGGCGGAAGTGAAATTTCATTGAGATAAATTGAAATTTAAATTGTTTGATTTTTGGCAACATTATTTGAAAAAGAATTTATAAAAATATTTTTAGAAAACAAAGCCATATTTGATCTTTGACATAAAATCAATCAAAATCGTGTGGTTTACTTGGTTACAACAATTCAAAAATATTTTAGTACTATTTGAGATGAAAGTACTATTCAAAAGCTCATTGGTACGAAATGAATTTTTTCATTATCATCCCTGGTTGATATCTACTTTTTTCTTTTCAATCTCAACTATGTGCACGGTTGCCAGATTTGACGATTTATCGTCATTTTGACAATCTTGGGTGTCGAAAATGGCATTTTGACGACTGGACGATTTTTACTTTAAATTTGACGATATTTAAGAATTATAAGTTGACAACATTTTTTTAAATTTTAAAACAATTTTGAACTTGATCAAGAACTTCGCAGCTTTTGCTACAATATGTAATAAAAGTAAGGAGTAAAAGGGATAGTTAAGTCATACTTAATGTTGATATTTTTAATATTAAAGGATTTTTAAACCTCTTCCTCTCTATACATAATTTATCAACTGCTGCATACACACATATGGATGTATGTATATCAAATATAAAAAATTATTGCACTAAGCGTCTCATACAAATTTTAATTAATGGTTATGTATGTATGTATACGCACAAAAAATTCTATAGGTAATATTTCCTAAGAACTTTGTATAAATTTAACTAAGTGCATAGGTAGAATGGCAGTTACTAAGTTTCTTAGGTAATATGCCTATAATTTTAGTTAATTCCCATGTTGGAAAAATTAACCTAAAATTTAGGTAGCATTACTTATAAACTTTTGGTAATTACCTAAGAGAACAAAGTAAATATATTTTTATTTTAGGCAAGTTAAGCATTGAAAAAACGTAAATATGACTATATTTTTTATATAATTGATCTGTTTTCTTAATAAATCCTATATTTGCATTATCCAAATGGCCACAAGTACTGAAAATTAAATAGATTTTTCATTATATTATGTATTTTTATTTAGAATAGAAAATAATACAAGGTACAACAAAGGTATTTAAAACTAACAAGAATAATACTAAATAGAAAACATATATGGATAATTCCAGAAAATTTCCACTTTTGTAGCGTCCATCGCCAAGCACTTAGGCTGAGGCCACACATTCGTTTTTAAAACGCGGCGTTTCTGATTTTTATATTAAATTTGAAAGTTCTAAATTTTTTCAAAACTGCAAAGAAACGCCGCGTTTTAAAAATGGCCATATGGCCTCAGCCTTAATTAAATAAGCAGCTTTTTTTTAATGAAAAACTAAAGTTTTTTTTCCTTTTCTTTTACTTAATTTAGAGCTACTTATGTTTTACGCGAAAATATAAAGTAAAGAAACGTTGTTTATCTTTGAAAAAAAAACTGCTTAACCCTGCTGTTAGGTTAAAAAAACTAACGAATCTTAGGTATAGGACCATTTTGGTTTATATAGTTTTTTTGAACTATAAATGCACTAAAATATGTTTTTTGACTTTTTAATGATAAGTTAGCACCTATTCGAGATTTGTGGGATCGCTTCTGGCTGAAATTATATCATCATTTTCTGATTGTGCAGCATATACGAGCGGCTAACCAAAAATCGCATCTGCTAGAAAATGAGGGACTTGCAGCTGCTGCAAATTTAAGTGCGATAGTAAGTGCATCATATGCTGCAAATTCATAAGCAAATTACAAGAAAAATAATTTGCTCATCATGTACTGAGAAAATTAAAATTTTTGCACTTGTTTTGTAAATTTTGCTCATATCAATAAATATGAACGGACCAAAATGGTCCGAACCTAAGATTTGTAATTTTTTATTTTTTTTATCTTCCTTTACATCATAGATTATTAAAAAGTAATAAGATATAAAAATACCACACTAGCTAACGTGTTAAGTTGACATATTGAACCGTTCCGTAGTTAAAGTGAAAAAAAAATTGACCAAAATGGTCCAAACCTAACATCAGGGTTAAGTAGTAGATGAACTTTCAGATAAGTAACAAATATTCTATTCGTTGAGAAAATAGTGAGAAATATCATAAAACACGAATAGACTTTCTCTAAGTCAGTCTAAGGTTACAATCAGAGCGATTGATAATTATGTGCTGATGCTAAAGATGAACAACTGTTTATTGAATGTTATATGATTTATCACCATCATCGTCCTCGCTTGCACTTTCTTTGCTTTCATATATATAGATGTTCGTTTGGCAGATTTTCATCTTCACCATCATTAAAAGCAGCTCTGTTTGTGATATAATTCATATTGTATATGCAAACACATGAGTTTCAAATGCCGCTTAAAGCCTTTGAAATATGCCATATTCTTGATATTTATCCGGTAGCAACCTGAAAAAACTAAAAGATATTATTTTATTTAAATACCATACATACATGATTAATAATTGTAATGAATAAATATAGAAAGTTCATTTGCATACCTCTTCTTTTCTGCTCATATGCTTAAGGTCCTTATCTTAAGAAGCTTTAATCTGTTTGGACCTACATTCATAGTTTTTTGAAAAATAAAATTTATGTGTAGATATTATTTAAAAACAATTTTAATAAAATTTATATTATACCCTTTTCTCCAATTAATATTTTCATTTGACAATAAAATAAATAAAAATCTAAACAAAAATTTTGAAGATATGCAACTAGTTCTGTTAGTTAACTAGCTTGGATTTTGGGTAAATTCTATTATACAAACTACCTACAGGCATAGTTATTAAAACTTATTTTTTGTTTTCATATAAAAAGAAAGTAACTATGCCAAAATAGTTAATATTACATCTAATATTTTTTTGTGTGTATAATTTTTCTAAAAAATACATTAAATACTGTTTATACAGTTAAAACGACAGTTGATATCTTTATTGATAAGAATTTCGTTTACTTTATAGAAAAATTGTTAATTTATAATAATTGAGTTATGAATTTTTAGTCGAACTGTATGGTTTTTATCCAAAGTTATTTAATTAGTTTGGCTTAGGCTCATTTTTAATTTAATCTTTAACCGATATGAAAAAAGCTTAAAATAGTTGAAGTTCCGAACATTTAGAAAAAAAATCATTAATCGGTGCGACTCGCCGCGAGATGGCGACAGTCTGTTAATTGAGCATACTAAAATTAGTGTAGGTAAAGGACACTGATGAGTAGACTTGGTAGTCTCGAAACAGCTTTCATTTCAACCTTCCGTACATCCAAATCTTTCTTTGAAAGCTCAATATTTACATGCATTAGAATTTCTTTCTTAAATAAAAAATAATTTGACCGAAAGATTAAATTAAAACCGGACTTAAGCCAAACTAATTAAATAACTTTGGATTGTTAATTTATTTGTTATGTTATTTATAATAAATTATTATTCTCTTTATAACGCTGATTTCTACACAAAATTTGTTTTATTAACCTGGAAATAGTATTTTTTACTTTTGACGATTTCGAATAATTATATTGACGTTTTTGACGATTCCTCGGTCGAAATTTGACGAATTCAACCGTATTTCATCTGGCAACTATGACTATGTGTTTTGTTCATGTTTTATCACAAGAAAGCGACGGCGACCTGCTTGTTTGAAAGCTAGAATACAACTGAATGAAATTAAAGTTTATTACATTCTCTGAAGTGAGTTTCGTTAACACACGTGTTGTATATGTAAAAATTACGAAAAGTATTCGGGTGGCCAGGCCTGCCGTATCTGCCGATTTATCGGCATTTTGCCGATTTTTTGCCTCAAAATTATCAAAGTTCCGATTTGCCGATTTTTGCCCAAAAATGCAGATTTTTCGATAAACACCTAAAACAGGATAACTTTCTTCATTTTAGTATAGTATATTAATTTTACGGTTCTACTAAAGAGAAAAAGGGTTAGTTTTATTTACAATTACCAATACGGATTTCATACAGGGCAATTTTTGTTGCGCAACTTTTAATTCAGCTGGGAGAAAGACAGAGAAAAACTGTATTGCTTTCTCCGTCTTTCTCGCGGCTGAATTACAAGTTGTGCAACAAAAATTTCCCTATGCGAACCCCGTACAAGGAAACTTTTTGCCGACATGTCAAACATCAGATAAAATCTGAGACTATACCACACAATCAACCAACCCAGTTACGAATATTCCGAGCACTGAGAATTGTAAGCCAAAGAGTGACATAGAGTTTACTTTAGCTTACTTCATATTGTACAATGTACATGATGTACTACTACAGGCTGAGAGAAATTAAGCTGATTGTGGTATAGACTAGAGTGTAACACACCTTCTCGTTGTATAAATTATTATACGCAGAAGCGCTGTTGCTTACTCTACAATGTACAAAGTGTACGATAGACAGTGTGTTGTCGATAAAAAAAAAGGAAAAAATTCATCAGCTAAATACAGGTTTTTAAAAGGTAAAATACACGTGCTGCTGTTAGATAAATTTAATTGAAGTTATCTCAAATTAATTATTATAAAAAACAACAACATATGGAGGGATTCGGCGAAACTTTCGAAAATCCGGAAACTGAGTGCAATGTATTGACACAAAGAGCAGCTTAATCAAGTGGTGATGAAATACAAAAACTAAATGGTATTTCTAAATTGTTTATTTTTTTATACATATGTACTATACCTCTTATTTAAAATTTATTTTCTTACAGAGAAAATCAACATAGTTAAAAATGATCTGGGGACTATAAAAAAGAGCAAGAATCTATCAAGCTCTTATTAGAAAAAGTAGTGGACAACCAAGCAAACATCCAAAAAGAGCATTTTGCAAATGCAAACCTTGTTTCCGCTTGAAAATGAAGATCAAATGCAAACTGTGGAGCGTCTCTCAGAAGAAAATTTAGCAGAAAATTTTTCGAATTTGCTATTTTCTATTATTATTGATCTTTCTGCTAGAAGACTTTTATAAAACGAATTTTAAATCCTGGAGGATTACGAAAAAATTTTCATCGGCTTCTTGACAGGAATATTATATTTTCGTTCAATTACGATGGCGTAAACGGAAAAAAATCCTTTAAAGATTATGTCTTTGAATGCTGCAATATACGGTAAGCGACATTTTGTGTTTTAAAAATTGTACGTCAGTTTCATCTTTTTTATTTTGTATAGAAGCGGTTAAATATGATGGCTACACGCATACCGAATACGTCGTGAATCTATCAAGACGCTCAAGAACAGGATCCAGAAAAGAAAGTATGATGAGACTAAGAAAAATGAGAAAAAAGCAAAGAGGACAGTTTTCACCACACTCAAATCACCTAATTTTTTGTTAACCTTACAAAAATCTAAAATTCTATTTATTTAATTGAATTTAAATAGTATGAATCGATTTTATAAGTTTTTTGTATTATACAACTTTTGCTTTAATTTTATTTTTATATTTTTAAGTATATGAGATAATACTTCATTTTGATTACAAAACGATAGTACAAAGTACATTGAATTGTGTTAACGACGGATACTCTCTCGTACACTTTGTGGGTTGGTGGTAATCAATGAAACAGCGGCCATGGTCTATATAAAAGTAAGCCAGCACAAGATGCCGAATTCATATCCGATGTCGGTCAGAAAACGTACCGAAAATCATATGAGTGGTTGACAAGAAACCGGATCTCTTTGTCTGAGGAAATTCTAAGAACTATACTGAAAGGTCTAACAGAATTCTGTACGAATTCCGACGAATTTGCTAGGGAAATTCTAAAGGAATTTTTAACATGTCTTATAAATGTCGGGAAAATGTCTGACAAAACATCAGAAAATTTTCCGATTTATCTGATACGTTTTACATCCTGGCTTATTAATATCAGACAAAAGTCGGAGCTAAAATTAGAAATTTATCAGAAAAGTCGTTTAAAATCTTCATGCATTGTTGTGCTGCTTATGGCAGCTCATCAGAAAACATTTATCCATATTTTATAAGTTTAAAAACTCAAATATTTGTGCGTATAAACTCAATACATAAATGAGAATTGCAACGAAAAGTAAAATCCGACAATGTGCAGAAGTGCCTGCTAAAAGTCGTAAGACGTAGATCAGAAAATGTGCAGACCACTCTGTTAAATGCCTTAAAGGAAATTAAATTGCCTTCGGATAATGTGCAGACTAGTCTGATCGTAATCGGATAATATTTTAGTCAATGTGCAGAAACGTCGTACCAGAAAACTGCCTGCTGCTCCGCCAAATGTCTGAGGGATTTTAGACAACTCGACTGATTGTCTGGTAAAGTTTTACATTTTTTCAGATGTTAGACATGTCGGCCAAAATTGTTTCCTTTGAGTTTTCATTTATCTCTTTAGACTTTGCACATAAATGTTTGAATATTTAAATTTATAAAATATGGGTAAATGTTTTCTGATGAGCTGCCATTGGCAGCAGATTCAACGTACGAATTTAATACGACATTTCTGATAAATTCCAAATTTCAGCTCCGACATTTTTTTGTTCAGACATGTTGAAAATTCCTTTTGAGTTTCCCCAGAAAATTCTTCAGAATTTCGGTAAAGTACTTAGAATTTCCTCAGACAAAGAGTTCCGATGTTTTGTCAACAATTGAATTGAAATTTTCTTTTTCTATTTTATTTTCATTGATTTTTATATTATTTGATATGTTATAAACATGATAATGCCGATTTTTTTCTGAAAATATGCCGGTTTTTTATCAAAATCATCTGGCATCCCTGCGGGTGGCTTATCATGATCAGCGTTGTCAACTTTTAGATTTCAAAAAGCACTGACACAAGTAAAAAAGCGCATAATTCTTTAAAAAAAAGCACTGAATTTTATTTTTTTTAGTTTTATTAAAAAAAGTTGTTATATATCTTCCTGTTCTGTAAATCAAGCCGATTTAAAACGAATCGTTTTAGAAAAATTGAATCCAGTAGGAGCCAAAAATTTTTACTTTCTTATATTTTTCTATTTTTTAGAGCTTAACATATCATATCCGATATTAATTCATTATACATATATGGTCATAATAGTTATTGCTACAGGTTTTTCATACAAATGAGCGGGTTATCATAAACAAAAACTGTAACTTTTGAATCTGTTTTCATTAAAGACTTTGTACAATAAAGACCTGTTAGTTGTAGTTAGCTCTATAATAGGAGCCAAAAATTTTTACTTTCTTATATTTTTCTATTTTTTAGAGCTTAACATATCATATCCGATATTAATTCATTATACATATATGGTCATAATAGTTATTGCTACAGGTTTTTCATACAAATGAGCGGGTTATCATAAACAAAAACTGTAACTTTTGAATCTGTTTTCATTAAAGACTTTGTACAATAAAGACCTGTTAGTTGTAGTTAGCTCTATAATAACTATAATTACATATGTCAAAAAAAATCCGATTTCAATTCCAAGATCTTATGTACCAGATTTCAAAACCAACGCGATTTTGTGCTAGATCGAATGGTGTGCTTGCCTACAAATGGCGTGTCCGCCCGCAATTTTTCATAGTACCAAACCTTTCATGTCCTTATAAATAAAATATTTTGAAAATCTGTCAAGAAATGTCGGAGTTATGTGATAATTAATGTATCGGGCTACCACTTTATCCGCCCCGATTTTCACTTCTATGGGATCAAGCTGCAAGCAATTCATTTGAAACAAGAAAAAATAATAATTTTGAAAATTGGTTCATAAATAGAGGATAATGCGATAATCAATATTTCCGGGGAGGGGAAATGCCCCACAGATTTTTGAAAAACAAATTTTGAAAATCAATTCACATATGACAGACTTGTGCTTGGTTTAGCAAATTTTTTAAGAAAAAAAATTATGCAACAAAACTGCAGGCAAACCTTTTAACAAAATCGGTTTACAAATGGCAGAGTTTTGATTGGGAGGAGCGAATTTCCTCACCGATTTTCGAAAAAAAAAGAATTGTGGAACCAAACAGCAAGCAAACCCTTTCAAACAAAAAAAGACCTTTGAAAATCTATTCACAAATGACAGAGTTATGCCATTACAAACATAAACAATAATACGAATTCATAACCTCCTTCTTTTTTGATGCCAGTTAAAAAATAAAGAAAATTAGAAATACCTTTTTCAGGATACTTTGGCATTTTAGAGGACTTTCTAGCGGGAAGCTATGTCATTTTTAATCCACACTTATTAGAAGGAGACTGAAACCTTTCGAATGAGCCAAAATTTATGAATATATGATGACGCTCTCTAAAGTTATTCAATCTTGATTATGACGAACATTACTCAAAAAATGGCCGAGATACCCAAGTTTAGACGGCTATAAAAAGAAACCATAAAAAGTATCGGGCTAGCTCTTACGAAGGGTGATTGTTTAAGCGAACCATATTTAACATATAAAATAAAAGGAGTTTACCAAAATTTTGTGTTTGCAAATTGTACCAGAAATATGTGGATTGTACCAGCGTACCACTCAACTTTCGATGGTTCCAAAATTGGTACAATTGTACCACAAATCCCAACATAATATAAAACTCCGTTAATAATATACGGCCATGTTCTGAAAACCACTACTTTTTGAAATCGTAAAATTTCAAAAATAAAAAATATTCTTCTGTTAATCGGGCAATTTAGTGCATTCGTAGCTTAGTTCGGATAAAATATTTAAAACATCTGAAACATAAAAATTAACTAAAAAGATTCAATAAGTGAGCTTTTTAACTCAATTCTTTCCTGAAAATTTACGATTTCAAAACAAAATGGTTTTTAGAACATGCCCGATAGACTAAATTTACATGTTGAAATATTTCATGAAGCATTTTTATTTGCTTCTTGCAAGTGTGGAAATGAAAATGGGGTAAAGAAATCTGACAAGAATCATCTAAAGATGCATTTCACACCACTTTTTCAACCCGAATTTCTTCCCTGACCATAAAAAAAGGTTTCATGCAACAAATTTCATGAACAATTTCATCGTGTAAATGTAGAAATTTTTTAAAAAATACTTTTTTTTAATGAGGATTTTCTTGGTGGTTTTTCTTTTTAACAGGGGATTTTTGCAGAATTATTTTTTAAAATTTGGGGAGTGTGATAAAAATGACCTGGCAGCCCTGGTTATATGTAATATTTTAACCAACCGATTTTGAGTTTCCTGGAGCTTTCTACAATAGCTGGAACTCCCCTAGGCTGTGATACTCTTGCCTGAGTACCATTTTACTCGAACAGTATCTAAGGTGGTATAGCATATAAGTAGGATTGTCATCCGTCTTCTTTTCCCCGGACACTGGCCACTTTTTTAGGCCAACCGTGAAGTCCTACTTCTTTTTTAACAAGCGTCCGGTGTTGTCCTACTTTTTGTAACATTCTCCAGATATTTTTTTTATTAAACTAAATTTACTCGATGATTTTTTTTCATGAGCATTTTCCCTTTCTCTTTTAAAATTGTTATACCAGCGTTGCCGAAGCCCTATGCGCTTGGTGCTCATTTGTTTTTGTAAAAGCACTTAGCTATAGGCTGTGTGTTTTAATACACATGCAGCACTCAGCACTACGCAGTTGGCCACGTCTTTAACATATCATCAATGACGGGTGCACGACAATGTTAAATCCTCGACGACAAATGTCGGACAGCCGGAACAAATCATCGATGAACTTTTCGAGCAAGTGTCGCGAAAATCGTGATCGATTTAATGAGCGACAATGTCGCTCAGATTGTCGTTCACATAACACAAGATGATTTCGTGGGCGACATTGTCGCCTATGTTGTCGTCAATGATTATATAAACAAAAAAGTCGTCTATTATGTCGTCGATGATTACATAGGCTACAATGTCGTTTACCTTGTCGTTAACGATTGCATAGCGACAATACCACCTACTTAATTATTGCATATTTTTGCTTATTTGTTTTTCCGTTTCATTTAAATTATTGACTGAATTAGCTTAGATTCGAACTGAGGTTGCATGTTTATAAGTTTTCGCGCTTACCACCCTGCTGCTGCACCACTTAAAACATAGACAACAAGACGCCAACATATTCATTTCCTTGACTAAAGACAAAATGTAAGACATTGTCGCTCATATTGTCCTCAACAAAGGTGGATTGAGGACAACAATTAAGATATTGTCACTTACCTTGTCCTCCACAATGTTAATGGGGACAATATGTAAGACATTGTCGCTCATATTGTCCTCAACAAAGTTGGATTGAGGACAAAACACAAGACATTGTCGCTTATATTGTCCTGTTTACTTCAGGACAACTTGCAGGAATTTGTCGTCAAATTGTCGTGAACTACGATTTCCTTTACAATGTCGAGTAGAAAACCAATCGACAGAGGACAGTTCGTGCAAGAATCGTAGATGACAATGTCGTGCAAGGCAATCTGGCCAGCTGGGTAGCAATACGTGTGTTTGGCTGTGTGTTTTAATACACACACAGCACTCAGCACTAGCAATACGAAATACACAAACAACTTTGTCTTATTAGTTTTTTGTAGGTCTTCACTGTATGCAGGCAAGTGCAAAGCAACAACAAATAAATATATGGAATATTTTTTTTCTTTGTATGCATTGGTTTTTACAACAAAAAATATTGAATACAAATTTGTTTTTCTTTAACCCTTATGTGCGCACCTAGGTACCCGGGTACCTTTGGCGTGTTCAACGAACATTTTTTCATTGAAATTAATAGTCTGCATATCTGAAACTTTTTGAGAACTACTAACTTTCAAAAAAGTTTGCATTTTTGCAGCCGTACAGCTAAGAAAAATTTTGTAATTTGAGTGAGAGACCAATTTACTCTTAACACCCTTAAATACGCACCAAGGTACCCGGGTACCTCTACGTGCTTTATATGGAAATGAGGCCATTGTAAGTACATATATTTGTTGTTAGTAGCTCTGCATAAACAAATAAGTCTATATAAACGTGGTAGACGTAGAAATTTCTAATCAAATTAAGCAACATTTATGTGCACGACAAAAAAACACCTTCTATTGCGCCGCAAGGTACCCATGTACCTATACAAAAGTTACGTTGAAAACAAGCACTTTCTCACTAAATATCAAATTAAAACGTAGTAAAACATATATGAGATTGGCTACAGATATATATTGCCAATCCCATATTTACTTTACAACTACATTTAGTGCGAAAATGCTTGTTTTCTACGTAACTTTTATATAGGTACCCGGGTACCTTACAGCGCATTATAAGGTGTTTTCTTTCCGCGCACATAAGGGTTAAATGTATTGTTTGCTCTTCCATAAGAAACTTTTGGGCACGCCTGGCTTATACGTTTAAATTCCCATGCAACTTTTTTGACAATTAAGGTGGAGTTACATACCACGCGTTACGCGGCAACGCTTTTCTCACTTTTCGAACTTTTAACGCTTTAAGCGTAGTATGCTGCTCTGCCTGAAATTCAGGCTGCCATAAGAAGTATGTGTAAAAAAACAAACTGAAATTCAGGTTGGTAAATTTTTTTTAAAGAAATTTCCATTTACTAGTACGCAGTTCCAAAAGAAAAGTACACGGAATTTTGGCATTTATTGTCTATTACAGGCATGTTATAACAATAAGTGGAGAATTTTTTCCGTCAACTGAAACAAAAATTAATGTTCAGACAATTGTTTGGTCACGGAATTTTTGACAGTTCTAATTTTTCGTAAATTGTAATTAATTTTTAGTGTTTTTGTGTGTTGTAAATTGAGAAATATATAAATTTGTGTGTATTCAAGCAAAATTTTGTATAGAATTCTACACGATTATTTTTCCGTGTAGAAATAAATGCAAAACTCCAAACCTGAATTTCAGTGAGAACTGCATACTACGCTTTAAGAATGGCAAGTTACACACCACGCTTTTGATGCTCTTCTGCTTATACAATTTCAAGCCTTTGCCGGCTATAGTTTGTCTTGCCTTTAAGTTTTATTTTTCTTTATATATTTAATGCAGTTTTCATCAATTTTTTAATAAAAAAATTAATTTTTAATAATTTATTTCCATTAAACAAACATTTTAGCATATGAATCTAGCAGCACTACCTGTCATTTTGTGTACGACGCGTGAAAGTTGAAGAATGTTCAACTTTTTGCGAGTTACGCGCGTCGAAAACTTCTCTTTGTATCTTGCCTCATGGAAACACACTATTTCAACTTTTTTGACAGAAGTCTGTAACGCATTAGCGTATTTAACGCATGCTATGTACCTTCACCTTTATTCTACAACGTAGAATTGCTCAAATCTAGTTTTTAGCTTGAGAATATTTCAGGTGCAAAATATTATTTTACAGTATAGTTTTTCTACTATATAGAATTGTTTAACTTTAGTTTTAACTTCAGAATACTTTAAGTGCAATAATATTTTATAGTATTTTTTTCTACTACTTATGTAAAATTGTTGATATTTAGTTTTAGCTTTAGAATGTTTTAGTGCAATAATATTTTGAAGTATAATTTTACTACTACTCGTATGTAACATTGTTCATATTTGGTTTTAGGTTTAGAGTGTTTTAAGTGCAATAATACTTTGCAGTATGGTTTTTCTACTATGTAGAATTATATAAATTTTATTTTAGACTTTGCTACTAACTATGTAGAAATATTATAATGTTCACCTTCTGGTAAATGTTTTACAACTGAACTTCTTCACTTCAAGAATCTTTAAAAAACAGTAAATTTTTATTATTCCTTTTTAAATTATTGATTTGTATTTTTTAGAAAAGAACAATGAATATCGTTTCTTATTTGAGATCAAACTCAGAGAGTATGAATATTTTTCTTTTATTAATAAATCAAGCAAAGCATACCAATAATACATAGATGAATGAAAAAGAGTAACTTATTAAGAATTAAGGTTTTTGCAAAGTTTTATATTAAACCGTTAGGTTAAATTCCAACTGCCTATTGTATTAAAACATATCCACTGTGCAAATTCGATACAAAAAGTAAAAAAAAAATCGGTACAATTAACTAAAAAAATTATTCAACCAGTTAACAAATTCGTTATCTTCTCCCGCCATCCAAAAAGAGTCGTCCCCGACTCTTGAAAGACAATAGTGATCCGTAACAATTTAGTATTTCAATTCCGTTCAACTTATATGGAAAACTTGAACATAACTTTTTACTTGATTTTATACATCTATTTTACAAAAAGGTTTTTATTTTTTTTATAATTTGTTTTATAATTTATTTTTTCTTTACTAGCATAATTTATTTAATATCAATTTAATAGCATTAATTTTAAATTGTAGTTTATGAGTTTTAATTCTTACAAATGCAGCATATCTATATTTCTTACAAATTTTTAACAAGAAATTGGAAACTAAAAAAGAAATAGGTATTTTTAGTCTGTGTTTTTTTTTTAACAAATCGAAAGCTTAGACGCACTACAAAAGCTGGATATAAAATGTTAGTCAAAAACTAGCGGATATTATCTTTATGATCGATTTTGTTTCCAATTTGGACTGTGCATCCCAAATCTTTCTACATAAATATTACTGAATTTGTTTCCATGTCTTCTATTAACTTTGACGAATACTTTTTGTCTTGACTCGAAAGTCCGTATGCATCTCGTTCTATTGAGAAATTCCAAATCCTTTTTTTTTTGCTTATTAATTAGTTGGTCCTTTACAAAGATTCTTATTTCATCTGGAATTGAATGAAATAAATCTATTGGATGAGATTAACAATAGAGTGTATGGTTTAATTATATTTTAAAACAGCTGTAAGAACAAGATCCGTAGTATCATCTGTTGAAAATAACGTTTTCTTCATTATATGTATATTGATATGGTAACATTTACTCGAAGATATCATATGACATTATCTGAACTTTGTAAATGTCATTTCTTTATTATTTTATTGCATTTCCGTTTTTTACCATCTCTCTTGAATTTTTGTCGTCTTTACAGAAGCACACGATTTTGTAATACATAATCTTGAAATATATATTTTTCCTAATTTTAATCATAAATATCTTGTGTTTTCATCTGGGCATCTGCAAAATATTTTATTAAGAATATTATAACAGGTTATGGGCTCAGAATTCCAGTGCTGAAAATAAAGATTGCATGGATAAAAAAGATATATTGAAAGATACAGCAAGTTCCATAACTGGCGACAGCGTGGAAGTAACACAACGTGAAGAACTATCTACTTCAACTCATTTCACGTATACGTCTTTGGATTCAATCAAGAGCATGGCAGAAGCTAGGTCGTATCAGTTACACCGTTTTAATGGACAGAACTACCAACTGTGGAGGCGCCAAAGGGAAATTTACATGACAGAGAACAAGTTGAAGCCATACATTTTAGGTACAATACCAAGGCCAAGCACTAATAGTCAAGCATGGGACGATAAAGATGCCGAGGCACAAGCTTTTATAATTAGAGGTATTGAGTTAGAGCAACTAAAATATTTAACAGACTGTAATACATCTGCACAAATGTGGTCGCGTCTAAAAACAGTGCACACAGAAAAGAGTACACTGCCCAAGTTTTGTTAGAAAAGTTTATAAACTGCAAAATAGAAGATGATGAAAGTATTGTAAATTTTGTTGCAAATATCACTTCCCTGGCGCAGCGTTTAAAAGACATGGCTTTGGAACAAAAAGAGCCTATGGTAATCGCAAAAATTTAAGTAGTTGGCCTTCTAAGTTTGACCACGTCAGAATTGCATTGTATGCCGTCCCTCGCGTTGAACAAAACATTGAACGATTAACAGACCATTTAGTAAATGAAAAGTCTTTAATAAATTTACGCACACAAGAAGTAACAGAGAATAATACATTAAAAACTGCATACTCTTTAAGCAAACACAAAAACAACAAAAATGTAAGTTCAAATAAAAGAAATGGAAAATGCAATTATTGCAAAAAATTAGGTCATTGGGCAAGAGAATGTTATAAAAAGCAAAGAGATCAACAAAAGAAATCAACAAACAACTCTAGTTCTTTAGCTGTCACTAAAGAATTAAAAGCAAAAGATAACGGTGAAATGTCAAATTGCCGAAAATCAAATTTATTTGTTTTACAATCTAATAATTCACAAAGCAAATTTGAAAATATTTTTTATGTAGATTCAGGCGAAACTGATCATATGTGTTTCCAAAAGGAATTATTTACCAAATTTTCTGAATATGAACATGGTATGTGCCAAGTACGAGTTGGAGATGGCCGTAAATTGAACGTTGTTGGTGTTGGTGATATTGATGTGCAGGTGAATGAAAAATGTGGTGCAAAAGGTGCCATACATACCATAAAAGATGTTTTGTTAGTGCCCGATCTGGATAGAAATTTTCTATCGGTTTTGAAAGCAACAGAAAAAGGTATGAAAGTTGTATTTGAAGAAGGTGCAGACTGTGTAATGTTTATGAAAAATGATGAGGTGATTGTTACTGGTGTGCGCGATAATAAATTATACAAAATGAATTTAAGCCCGGTTATAAAGGCTTCTTTGAATGTAGCGTCCTCAGAGTCTATGGTGACCTGGCACGAACGTTTAGGGTATGTAAACTTTAAAACGTTGCAAGAAATAAAAACAATGTTGTTCAGGATTTAAAAATTAAAAGTATTCCAACCGAAATTCCTTTTTGAGATGGGTGTGCGTATGGAAAACAGCACAGGCAGAGCTTCCCAAAATCAGGTGCAAATCGAGCTAAGAATCCGGGTGAAACTTTTCATGCAGACTTATGTGATGAGTATACCTTCTTTTGGAAAGTCGAACTATTTTTTATTATTGAAGGATGATTATTCCCGATATTGTTTTGTTTATTTTTTAAAGCACAAAACTGAAGTTTTAGCACGTTTGATGGAATTTTTTGCAGAAGTTCAGGCTCATAATCACGTAATTAAAAGATTGCGAACTGATGGTGGGCTTAAATTCTGTAATGATGACGTTAACAACACTCTGTAATGATGACTATTAAAACACAATGTAAAGCACGAAGTATCCACACCAAGAGCACCAGTGCAAAATGGCTTTATAGAGAGGCAAAATAGTACTATTGTAGAAAGCGCCAAGGCAATGCTACATAAACGAGGACTACAACTCAATCTTTGGGCAGAAGCAACAAGTACTGCAGTATACGTTAAAAATCGCACAGCATCTGAAGTTTTAAATAGTCGTACCCCATACAAATTGTGGTTTGGCAGAAAACCTACAGTTGGTCACCTTAGAGTGTTTGGATGAGATGCTTATATACACATACCTAAAGAACAACGTTCAAAGTGGGATAAAAATTCAATTGAAGGAAAAATGGTTGGCGCTAAGAAGGAATTTATACGGAGAGATGTTATATTTAATGAGTGTCAACAAAATGTGTACAGAGCAAAAAGAAGAAACAGCTGATAATAATATAAACAACAGCCCCAAAGTTTATAAAAACCCTAGGAACGCAGCCCGTATAGCACAACGAGTGCCGTAAATATCCAAAGTAATAAAAAAGATGAAATCGATGCGGAGTTGTGTATAGCCGAGTTAGGGCCGATCTCTTTAGAAGAAGCTTTGAATGATGTCGATTCAAATAACTGGTTAGCAGCAGTACATGAAGAAATCGATGCATTAAATAAAAATAACACATGGAAATTGGTGCCTAGAACATCAAACATGCACGTATTGTCTAATTAATGGGTTTTTAAACGTAAGTACAAAGCAAATGGAGAAATTGACAAATATAAAGCTAGACTTGTTGTGCGTGGTTGTTTTCAAAAACGGGGTATTGACTATAATGAAATATATTCCCCTGTCGTACGATATGAATCAGTACGAATAATTTTGTCCATTGCTGCAGCTCAAAATATGCAGATCATACAATTTTATGTAAAGACTGCATTTTTGCATGGAGATATTGAAGAAACTATATTTATGGAGCAACCATATGGTTTCAAAAGTGACGATAGTGTTTGCCACGTACAAAAAGGCTTGTATGGTTTGAAACAAGCTTCCCATCAGTGGAACAAGAAAATTGTTAGTTTTCTCAAGAAATATGGATTTATGCAATCTAGTGCAGATTTGTGTGTTTTTGTCTACACAACTACTACAACAACAATTTATCTCACCCTGTACGTAGATGGTGGTTTGATATGTAGCAACGATAGCGATTTGGTATAGCGTCTTCTACAAGCTTTACATAAGGAATTTGAAATTACACACAGAAAAGCAGAATTTTTCGTTGGAATGCAAATTAATATCGATAGAGACAAAAATAAGATAAAAAATTTTCAACATGTTTACACACAGAAAATTTTGCAACGTTTTAATTTCATTAATTGCTCTACTGTACAAACACCGGCTGAACCAGGTATGCAGTTTTTACAACAAAAAGAAATGAGTGACGTAAATTTTCCATACCGCGAAGCACTCGGATCGTTGATGTATTTGATGGTATGTACTCGCCCTGATATTGCATTTATTGTTGGAATGCTAAGTAGATTTGTAGAAAATCCATCTAGTATACACTGGCAAGGTATCAAACGAGTTTTTCGATATTTACACACAACCGAAAATCGTGGTATTACGTATGAAATAGGAACTGGTTCTAAGGAACTTGTCATGTGCTGCGATTCAGATTGGGCCGGGGATGTTAACACAAGACGATGCCCTACAGGCTGGATTTGTTTTATGAATGGAGGTCCCATTGCATGGTGTTCCAGGAAACAATCCGTTACAGCAACCTCTACAACAGAAGCTGAGTTTATAGCATTATGTGCCGCAACAAAATGTGTTAAATTATTGCGAAAATTGTTAGCTGATATAAAAATAAAACAAACAACAACACCAATCAGATGTGATAATCAAAGAGCAATCACTCTCGTTAAAAATCCTGAATCTTTTAAAAGAACAACGTGCGATATCCAACGTGAAGGAGACATTGATGTACAATATCTAGAGACATCTAAACAGCTAGTGTTCTTAGTAAAGATAAATTTAACAATTGAATAAAATTTTTTGGTTTTGAAGATGACTAATTTAAGAAAACGAGAGGGAGTATTGAAAATAACGTTTTCTTCATTATATGTATATTGATATGGAAACATTTATACGAAGATATCATATGACATTATCTGAACTTTATAAATGTCATTTCTTTATTATTTTATTGCATTTCCGTTTTTTACCATTTCTCCGTTTTTTACCATCTCTCGTCTTTACAGAAGCACACGATCTTGTAATATGTAATCTTGAAATATATATTTTTCTAATTTTAATCACAAATATCTTGTGTTTTCATCTGGGCATTGCAAAATATTTTATTAAAAATATTATAACATCTATTGAATATTCCAATTTAGTGCATCTAGCTATTTCTGATAGTGTGCTGTGAAATTTCTCAACTTGACCGTTCGATGTACTGTGTAAGGGAGGGACATCAACAATCTGTGCTACATAAAAATTCTTTACTTAAAATCCCTGAACTCCGAAGCAATCAAGACCTAAGGTCTTGATTACACAAATTATAGTCTTGGTATTATTAAAGGTATTTAAAATCTCTTGTAGAGCAGGTTTAACATCAACTATTGATCTCTAGGCTATGGGCTTAGCTATGGCAAATTTTGAAAACTTGTCAACGCATGCTAAACAAATGCCCATCCGTGGAATAATTATCTATATGCAATATCTGACCTGAATAAGACGGAATGGGGGTTTCTGATATTTCCTGTTTCTTCGGATGCCGACTATATTTAGTCTGATGACATATTTACCAAATTTCGAATAAGTTCCTTTAATTTCTTAAGAATATTTGGGAAGAAATAATCTTGTCAAATCTGTTTAACGTTTTCACCTAGTGCACGATGGGCCCTATTGTGTTCGTTATTTAAGATCTCTAGCTGATCATGTGTGTTAAATATATCGGTTACAAATTTATCGGTATGAAGAATTTGACAGATGGATATGCAGAAACTATAAAATGCTGAATCTGGGCAAGAATTGGCAAGTCACAGTAAATACCGTTTACAACATTAGGGTTTTCCACCTGTTTTAAACTTCTAAAAACTTCATTAATACTGGAAAAAGTTATCGTATGACGAACTCGATCTTTGAAAATTATTGTAGTCTGTTCCTTGCTTTCTCGTCCTTGAGTAAGAACGATTTGGTTTCGGAAGCAATTAAGCGGATTCTTAACGGTTGGTGTTATTTCGGTGTAAGACTCCTCGCTATTCTGAGCAGCTAAAGACGAGCTGGATGAAAAATCATATTATTGTATTGCCTGTGCGTCTGCTACAACCGCGTAACTTTCTTCTGCAGTGGACAATGTTCTAGATATCATTGTAATTGGACGTCCTCTCTGCGATAACACAGCACCAAGAGCGTATGCGGACGCATTAGTGGTAAGGTCAAAAGGCTTCTCAAAATCGAGATAGAGCAGTAAAACTTCCTCTGAGGCAAGTATTTTTTCATTTTATCAAAAGCTTCTACGGCTTCATCATTCAAAGTGATCCTAACGTTTTTTGACTGCCTAGCCCCTATGTGTCCATTTTCGCCCCTGAGATATCTCGTCTACAAATCTTCTGTAATACCCACATAAGCCAAGAAATGATCGCAAACTACGTAGAGATAACGCTATTTGGTAATTGACGATGGTTGCTATTTTATCAGGGCAAGTTTTAATACCCATTGTTGAAACTGTAAAACCTAAGAATTCAACCAAACTTTTAAAAAATTTGGACTTTTCCATTGACACGCTCATGCTAGAATTATATAGTTTTCCTAATATCAACCCAATGTCATCAATATGCTTCTGCTCGGAATCAGAAAATATGATGAAATCATTATGTAAACGTGGCAGCACTTACCAATTTCCTCACGTAATATATCGTCTATAGTACGTTGGAAAATACTAGGTGCATTTTTTAAACCAAATGGTAACCTACAAAACTCGAGGTTTGCATTGTTAATGCTAAAAGCTGTTTTCTCTCTATCCTCTTCCCTCAAGTGAATTTGATGAAACCCAGATTTTAAGTCAAAAGTTGTGTAATATTTCGCCTTACCAAGGTTTTTGAATTAAGTTTTCGAAAATCAATTGTTCAATTCACAAGCTCAGTCGTATGTCTTATCGTTTAAAAAAAGACGATATTTGTTTCTGTACTTCTGAACAGACAAATTTGTTGTATCGTTATTTTGTCGTATTTTAAATGTCAATTTAATTAATACCAAGGGAAGGCGAATTAATACCAGGAGGCCTCGAGAGATCAGGTGACTAAGAAAAATTTTCCATATTTGAACTGTCAACTGTATTAATATATCACCTTTTTGACAGCCCAAATATGAATTCGCCGTGCAGAATTTATATTTCTACTGTAAAAAAGCTGATACATTAACACAGTGTGCAGTTAAAATATGGTAAACAATTCGTAGTCTCCTGATCTATCGAGGCCACCTAGTATTAATTCACTTTAATTTGATACCATGAAACGAAACCAGGTATGGGAACTTTAATTTGACGCGAAATAGAAAAATTTTTCGCGACAAGCAATTTTGATTAAAATAGTTTGAAAATTAAATTGAAATGAATCAGGTATATATTTATCATTAAGTAGAATGCATTTTCTGGTGTTATTTATCACATATATAAAAAATTTTTACAAATTAATCTAACAAATAGAATATTCCCAGACCTGGCCTCAATACAACTATTTGAAGAACATATAAAATTCAATCGTATAATTATAACGCACTTTTGTATGAAAGTTACCAACAACAAAAATACAATATTGTATAATTAGACAATTACACTACGCATACGACGTTAATACGAGCTTGTGAATTGAACAAATAACTTATCGCTTTTTCGGTCTTCTGTTGTCGTCAAACCCCTTTTTATCGACCACCCAGATAGGATTGTTGTACTGTGACCGAGACCGGTCTTATGATTCCGTTCGCTAATAAGTCCTTTATTTCCTTGTTCACAAAATCTACCATCGCCATAGAATAAGAATAATACCTTGAGTAGACCGGCTCTTCATCGTTTGTTCTTATACTAGCTACAATTTTAGTATTATATGGAAGAGCTTCGTCAGGGCTCGCAAAAACTCCTCTATACCTTTCCAATAGCCCCAAAAATTTCGTCCGAACTGTCTCTGGAATATCAATAGAATCGATTGAGATATGATTCGCTTCATTGCAATAAAAAAAACATACAAACTTCATACAACAAACTTCATATGTCAAAATGCCACTTTCTGCATCCAAAAAGAAAATCGAAACCTATAATACCGTCAAATGTAGTGAAGCAAGGAAGTACAAAGAAATTTGCGACCTTGTTGAAAAACTTTACTGAAGTCTTACGATAAACTAAATTTTCTCCATGGACGGACTTTACTAAAATTGGATCCCTCACTTCGGTTACATTAGGAAAGATACCTAAGTCATTAATATAATTTTTCGATGAACCTGTGTCGACTAAAAACCTTAGTTTTCTCCCTCTGAATTCCCGCTGGACATAGGGCAAGAGGGACCTATGCCTAAAAAATCAAGCTGGTCCTCCTCAAAATATTCGGGACAATGTCTTTCGGTTGCAGCAGGACCTCCATCCTGGTTATTTGATAATTGAAAAACATGTTGTGATTTGTCATGAACTAGATCAGAGCCGATCGGTCTTTTCTGCCTAAGGGAATCATGTTGACTAGTACCTACAGTTCTCATACTCACGTCCGTATCAATCGATTGTTGCTGAAAGTTATGAGTTGACAAAAACCCCTGTGATGGCCGAATTATTATATGACGCAGGTTGAAAATTCGAAGAGGCTTTCCAACGAGCACTGTTACGCATCATATTATCATTTTGATAATTTGGTCCAAATGGCATTTGCTGTGGTCGAAATCTAATTTGAGGAGAATTTTTCTAAACCGGCGAATTAAAAAAAGGATACCTTGGAATACTTTGGTTTACTACTGGTCTTGGATAATTAACCAGACTCTGCCTATTATTATTTTCGTTGAAGTTCCTAGCGAAATGATACCTCCTATGAGAGTAGTAATGCCATTGGCATATCAGAAGGTTTGCAAGAAAAGAGAATGTCACACAAAGGTTTTTTTAAGCCAGAAATAAATACACGAAGAGCATCTTGCCTATACTTCTTCTTCAATGATTCTATTAAATTCGCATTTCCCCTATAGCTCATAATTGTTTTATTAATTATTAGATTCAGTTTTGCTTCTACTTCATTATAGAAGGCAATAATATTTTTAGATCCCTGAGTAAGAGTAGAAAGCTCCTGCTCGATAGTAAAAACTGACCTTTTATCAGCATAAGCAAAATCAAGTCGCTCTAAAACTGCATGAAAATTCAAAACCGTATTATATGAACTCAAAACAATGTCCGCTTTACCGACTACTTTATTTCGTAATATGGCCACAGCTTGATAATATTTTGATCTTCCGGTGTACGGTTCATAAAATTTGTGAACTGTAATTGCTGCTTGTCGCCAAGAAATATAATTAGCCGCGTCGCCCTTGAATTCTGGCACAGATTTTACTAAGTCCAACGTCTCATTGCATTCAACGCCTGCAACAATTTCGATTTCCTTATGCTCTTCGACATCTATTGGAGTTTCTAATGTTGCTAACCTACGTGTTAAGTTATCTACAGTAGACTGAAACTCTTGACGAGTATGCTCAGTGGCCTCTCTAATATCTGCAGTTATCAATGCCTGCACAGTTTGGGAATCCATACTTTTAATTGGAGAGTGTCCAAGTCTCAAACTGTCTAAACTTTCGACTAAACTCTCAATACTCATTACAATCACTTAAATATGTAAGAAAATTGTCTATGTTCTCAATACACTAAAATATATTTTTATACAAAATAACGATCTTAATTACTACAAAGTTGCATTTAATGTTATTTTACAATTACAATTATCAAACTACTACAAAACGTATTACCATATTAACATAAATTGTTACTAAGCATTTTTCACCTCAATTTTTCAGTTTCATTGGTTTGAGTTGATTCAAGTACAAGAAAAGCAATCTCTCATATTTTGTAAATATTCTCCCGACTTTAGTAATCTTCCGTTTAATGATGTCAGCAATTATTAATATAATTAATATAAGACTTATTGTCCAAATAAAAGTCAAAGACGTTTTTAGTTTCAAATTTTTATTTTACCAAATATTTGCTCAACTTAAAGTTCAAATTCAAAACGACACTTTTCACCCGAAGACCTAAACTTACATAAATAATTTCAAACTGCACTCTTCACAAAATTATCAATTGATCAATATAGTTAATAATTTCAAATCTTTAGTTTATTTATAAGATCAATATTTTATTATTTACTTTTTCTACTATGTAGAATTGGTTTGAACTTCGTTTTAGTGTATAATTTTTTAAATTTAATAATGTTTTACAATATAGTTTTTCTACTATGTAGAATTGTTCATATGTATTTAGTTTTAGGTTTAGAATGTTTTTATCTCAGTAATATTTTATGGAATAGGTTTTCTACTACGTAGAATTGCTCAAATTTAGTTTATAGCTTGAGAATATTTCAGGGGCAAAATATTATTTTATAGTATAGTTTTTCTACTAAGTAGACTTGTTTAACTTTATTTTTAACTTCAGAATACTTTAAGTGCAATAATATTTTAAAGTATATTTTTTCTACTATGTAGAATTGTTGATATTTAGTTTTGGGTTTAGAATGTTTTAGTGCAATAATATTTATAGTATAATTTTTCTACTATATAGAATTGTTCATATTTGATTTAGGTTTAGAGTGTTTTAAGTGCAATAATATTTTGCAGTATGGTTTTTCTACTATGTAGAATTATATAAATTTTATTTTACACTTTGCTAATAACTATGTAGAAATATTAGCGGAAATCACCCTTCGTAGGAAACTGCGCTTGGAAGTCTTGCAGATCTTGCTAGTCTAGGATATATGCTATAATCTAAACAACAAAATACATGAAACTGACAGAAAACGTTTGCAATGCTGAAACAGCTGATAACTTCAAACCTACGCTGACAAAGTTTTTACGGTGGTAGTAGCCGTAGTAAAAACTATCGGCGGACACTTTAAATTATTTCTCATACTGCTTAACGAAATATGACTAAAATACAAAATAAATTCAGTAAAGTGCGACTTTGGCTCGCACACGAAGTGTTCCGTACGTATACACATACATACATAATCACTTTTCGTTTTTCTTTTTTTTCATTTTGGCAATTTTTCGTTTTGCTCTTTCGTTTAACTTTAGTTTATTTTTTATTTTCTTTTGTTGATTTAGTGATTTTTAGTTTTGGCGATTTTTTGTTTTGACATTTTATAATGTTGGAATTTTTTAATTTTTTTGTAAAAATTAACACTAAGTTTTGAAATTGGAAGTGTCTGTACATTACATTAGTATTTCAACATGTTTCGTTGCTCGCTTTAGAACACCTTTTAATTTTTAAATGTCATATATTTGTTGTTATAGCGCCCAAAGTTTTACATATTCTGTGAAAATTTCAGGTCCGTAGCTCTTACGGTTCCCGAGAAAACAGCCTGTGATAGACAGACAGACAGAAAGACCGACACCCTAAAAATTAAATATCAATAAATATTACTGCAAGTTTAATATTTGTTTAGAAAATATGTACAAGAATCGAATGATTATTTTGCAAAAAAATTTGACGACGGCGTTAGTGTGTATAAATTGTGCGCGGGTAATTTTGTTTCGCCGTAAGGTATTTGACATGGTTGCGCACGGAACTCCTTAAAAATAAACAAACAATATAATAAACAGAAGCATTTTATTGCAAAGTAATAAATATCAAAGAAAAGAATAATGGATAGCGAAGAAATTAAAATAAAAATTAAACAAATAGAACAAAAATCAAATAATAAAAGATGGAGTGAATCAGAAATAAAAAAATATCGGAAGACATACAGGACAGTTATGAATTTGAGGTTTGTTGTTGATTTACCATTATCTTGAAGTCAAAAAACTTTTTCTGTTTTAGAAGCCGACTGCGCAAATTTATTACAGAAAACTTCTGGAAGTAACAAATATCGATGCCAGTTGGGATATTGTTAGATGGAAGGTCAGACATTTAAAAACTAATCACAATAAAGCCGAAACTTGGAGAAAGTCCACTGGAGCCGGTTTACTCGAAACAGATGCAGGAATTACATCTGTAAAAGGTAAAATATTGCATTCTGACTGGTGAATGTACATACATACATATGTATTTATCAAGATTTTTTTATTGCAGATAAGTTAAGAAAAATGTGTCATTTCTTGAGGAGCCCCGCATAACACATGGTTTACAAAATGAGGAATCTGATATTCCGGAATTCATTGAAGATTGTGATCATATGCCATCTACTTCATCAACTCCACGTACAACTTCTTTTCCAGCTCACGCATCTACTTCAGCAGCACAGTCTCTTTAAAAAGACACAAGAAATAAAGCTGTACAAGAATTCGCTACAAAGTTGAAAAAATCAGCACCGAAGAATGCCTTAGATCAGCTTTCCGTCATACAAAGTGAAAGAAATTTATACTTAAACTAAAATTAGATTTCGAAATAGAGAAATTTAAAATGGAATTTACTTTGAACGAGAAAAGATTTGCTGAGGATGTTGATGCTATAAACACATTCGCCACAGCAGGCTACACGGCTACACGACTACAAATGCTGTTGGCAGCAATCGTCGTCGGGTAGTCAGCTACTTAATTATTTTGAACGCGCCAGCTACATCGTAACCAGCTGACATGTTGTTATTGCAGTACATATTTCAGTGGTGCCACTTTCAAAAGTTTTACTTGTATAAAAAACCCCTAATTCAAAATGTTCTTACATCTCGCAAAATGTAAAAACAAATCAATTTATTTCTTGAAAACCTATTGATTGTTATGGCACTTTTGATACTTAAATTTTTTGATGTTTTTTTCTGTTTAATAAAATAGGATATTGACTTAAGTCAATAAAAAAACTGATAAGGCAGTAGCTTTTTTTTAACTTTATAATTTTAGTGTAATTTGTTTTTGGTCTCTTTTGGCTCCGGTGTTACGCGGTTCATATGGGTATCACTTTAAACTTCTCTAAAATACCTTTCTACTGGTACAATTAACCCATTCCGAGTTAAATGCAATTTAAAAATTTGTTTATCTGACTTTTGACGCAGAAACTCCATTATCTTAAAAACTGGTCGATACAACAGTGCATATGCATAGTTCATATATACCTTTATTTATTTATTTCAGTCTTTGGATAAAAAAATCCATACAGACTAAGATAACAAAAATACCTATAGTTATATTGTATAAATATCTAATTTAACAATGAAGTATGTGTAAAACGTAAATATATACAAAATTATCTTTACAGTTTATAAATCACAGCTATTTTACTATATTAATGTGCTGTTTCCACAATGCAAACAAGCGACCTTAGTAAAAATTTGTATGGAAACCGCTCTAAAAACTAAGTGCTTTTCAAACAAATTTCCGACAAGCAATACTTGTTTGCACTGTGGAAACAACACATAAGACAGTTATTTTATTACACTAAAAAGTAAGAGTTTAAACTCAGATTTCTCAGTGCCGAATTCGATAAAAGAATGAGAAACTTTTTGTAAATTGAAATTAATCTCGTTGAGCTGAACAAAGGCACGTGTTAAAGTACCATTACGTGCATAATTAGTCCTATGAAAGGGTACATCAAATAGCTTAGACAACCTAGATTCCTAGGAGGTATATAAAACAATACCATATTAAGCAAATCTGGGCAATCAATAAAACCATTAATAATATCATATACAAATAGTGCCGATTGAACTATTCTACGCGATTCTAGAGTACGTAACAGACATTTGAACTCATAGGAACGGAAAATAAGTAAGGTAGCGCTCGTGAAGCAAATTTAATAAAAATGCGTTGAACTCTTTCAACACGAGAAATCAGATTAGAGACGTGAGGACTCCAAATAACGGAAGCATATTCTAGCTTAGATCTTACAAACGAAGTATAGATATGCTTGAGTGTGTACGGGTCAACAAATTCAGAGCAATTTCTTTTAAAATAACCAAGCATTTTATAAGCCTTGGGTAGTATGAATTCAACATGAGATGCAAAAGACAAAGAGCTATCAAATATAACCCCTAAGGCCAACTTTGAATTTGACGTTTTCAAATTTATACCATTAATGTTAAAGACAACCACAGTGGGAGTTAGAGACCTGTGAA
Organism: Panzeria rudis; assembly: GCA_956483635.1. NCBI lineage: Eukaryota > Metazoa > Arthropoda > Insecta > Diptera > Tachinidae > Panzeria > Panzeria rudis. Next base: position 10,795,893 of record OY101452.1, on the reverse strand, counting down.
AGGAGACATGTACACATTTACTAATGTTTAGAGTCAGACTATTAAGCCGACACCAATCACTTAGATTATTAATCTCAGTTTGCAAAATATGCGCGTCATTAGTTGATTCCAATTTCATAAACAATTTCAAATCATCGGCATATAGCAGATACCTCGATTTCAAGAAACAGCTACCAATGTCATTAATGAACAAGTTAAATAACAATGGACCAAGTATACTTCCCTGGGGTACACCCGACGTTTGCAAATAAGGTTTAGATCTATAACCTTCAATACTCACAGAGCAAATCCTATTGGATAAATAAGACTTAATCCATGCCAAGAAATTGGAATGGAAACCCATTACGCTTAACTTAGATATAAGCATAGAGTGTGATATCTTATCAAAAGCTTTTGAAAAATCAGTATAAATTACTTCCACTTGAGAACCATGTTCCAACGCATCTAAGCAATATTCGCTGAAGAGGGTCAAATTTGTTATGGTAGACCTACCAGAATAAAAGCCATGTTGATAGGGAGATATCCATGGCTTGGCTAGGAAAAACAATTTTTTGTGAACGATGGGCTCAAAAATCTTTGAAACACATGATAACTTAGAGATGGGCCTATAACAACTTACATCGTCTCTCTTACCTTCTTTAAAGATAGGAGAAACTGTTGCGCCCTTCCACCTATTAATAAATTCGCACTCCTGAAGCGACAAATTGAAAATAAAGGTAAGAGCAGGGCCGATGGATGTTGAAGTTTTCTTTAATAAATGAGTGCATAAGCCATCACAATCAGATTTCAAAGAATTTTTCACCTCAAGAATTGCTTCAGATATATCAGCCTCGGACAGGACTAAGAAGCCCAGACTTAGCTTAGAAGATGCCGCCGGAGCGGAGATATTATCTATACTATACTATACATATGTATAGTTTTATAGAGAACTTTCCATGCTTTTATTGGTGTATAGAGGGCGGTTCGGAAAATTCTTAGCCTAGCACAAAAAGCGCGGTATAAACAGAAAAAAGTTAAGTGTTTTGGAAACTTCCATCTCTGCTATGAACACATGTTAAATTTTGTTTCGATCTGGCAACTCCTTCATATAGAAAGAGGTGTTCACAAAAGACGCATCCGCGATTTTTAACAATGGAAAAATTAGAAATGCGTGGTGTCATTAAATATTTACATCAAAAAGGTTTATCGGGACAAGAAGTTCATAATGATATGGTGAATGTGTTAGGTGAAAGTGCTCCTTCATATGCAACAGTAAAAAATTGGGTTGCTGAATTTAAACGTGGTCGTACAAGCATTGAAGATGAACCACGTAGTGGACGTCCAAAAACAGCAACAACAACAGAAATTGTAGCCAAAGTGCATGATATGGTATTAAATGATCGACGAATAAATGTGCGTGAAATAGCTAATATCATGGGCATCTCAAATGATCGAGTCCATTTAATTTTGCATGAAGAACTACAGATGAAAAAGCTTTCTGCAAGATGGGTGCCGCATTTGTTAACAGTCGACCAAAAACGCATAAGAATGAACATTTCTCAAGCTTGTTTGGATCGTTTTAAGCGAAATAAAATGGATTTTAAACGTCGTTTCATAACTGTTGATGAGACATGGATCCACCACTATACTCCAGAGACAAAAGAACAATCCAAACAATGGACTGAAGCTGGAGGAAGTGCCCCAAAGAAGGCAAGACCAATTCAATCGGCTGGTAAGGTTATTGCAACGGTTTTTTGGGACTTCAAAGGTATTTTATTGATTGACTATCTGCAAAAGGGTAAAACAATAAATTCAGAGTACTGTTGCTACCTTTTGGATCAATTAAATGTACAAATTCGAAAAAAAAATAATTTTTCATCAAGACAACGCACCAGCGCACAAGAGTGTTTTAACAATGGCTAAAATCAACGAATTAAAGTACAAGTTGCTTGACCACCCACCTTATTCTCCTGATTTGGCTCCCAGTGACTTTTACCTGTTCCCAAATCTAAAAAATTCCTTGCTGGCAAGCGTTTTACCTCAAATGAAGATGCAATTACAGTTGTAAACCACTATTTTGAAGACCTTGAGGAAAACTATTTTAATCAAGGGATAGGATTGCTAGAAAAGCGTTGGACTAAGTGTATTGAAGTTTCAGGAGATTATATTGAAAAATAAAAATATTTTTGAAAAACTAACTATTCTCTTTCATTGATAGGCTAAGAAGTTTACGAACCGCCCTTAGCTGTCACCTATGAAATACGTAAGCTATGGTACTTTAAAGATGAGTTTAAGAGTTAAATGAGTTAATTTATTTTCAAAGTGCCATAACTGAAGAATTTCATCGATGATAGCCTTCAAGTATACATCAAATGAAAGTTTGGAATGCTTTCTATTAAAGTAAATACATATTTATGAACGATTGTATCGGCGGCCAGTTTTTAAGATAAAGGTGTTTTTACGTGAGAAGTCATATAAAAAATGTTTTAAATTCCATTTTGCTCGCAATGGGTTAATGGATTTCAAAATTGTATATACCAGTAGAAAGGTATTTTAGAGCATTTTGAAATGATAACTATTACTACGTTTATACGCGGACTATTCGCAAATAAAAATATTTGAAAATTAAAATACGGCATAGCAAAATACAAAAACTTGGTAGCACTTTTATAAAAGACGTTTGTATTTTTACAAAAAAAAAAATATAAAATAAAATAAAATTGTTGAAATGTATAAAAGAACAAATAATTATTTGTTTTAACTGTCATTATTTTCTTTTATCAATATTTTTCGCGAAATATTTTTCTATTTATTGCTTTTTATTAACAAAGCGGGGCAGCCAGCACCAAACATTTTATTTGCAAATAGTGCGTTAATCGTGAATAGTTTTCGTGACTTAATAAGTCGCAATAAAACAATTATATGACAACAATTTACAGTTTTATTTGCAAATAACCCGTGCGTATAAACGTAGTATATATCGTTTATATCCGTTCTATATTGTAGGACTTATAATCAATAATATATTAAAGTTTTGAACTCCGGAATCAGGAGAGAGCGCCGAAATAAATTACATTAAAATATGTAGATTAAAAAGGGCTATTACCCTGTGATTTTTTTAATTTTCAATAATGTTGGTATTTTTGACTTATTCCATCGGCTCCCTTCGGTAAACCGAATACGAGTAAATTTATTGGTGTCCAAAAATAAATAATGCACCCATTGTTGTATTTTGTATCGTATATAGTAAATTAATTTCAGATATGGTATTTTAAGCTCTAAAAAATATGAAATTGCAGAAAAGTATGAAAAAAGTTTGCTATTAGTGGATTTAATTTTTCTGAATCGAGCGTTTTTAAAACGAATCGATTTACAGAACAGGCAGGTATATAACAATAAAACAAATAAATTTATTTATTTAAAAATTCTTGATGCATATATATTATAACATTTAACTTTTGTAATTTTCTTTTTTATTTTACAATAAAAAATATTTCTAATCACTAATTTGCTTAACATTTATTGTTATTAGAAATTAGTTTAATTTATATATATATATATATATATATATATATATATATATATATATATATATATATATATATATATATATATATATATATATATATATATATATATATATATATATATATATATATATATATATATATATATATATATATATATATATATATATATATATATATATATATATATATATATATATATATATATATATATATATATATATATATATATATATATATATATATATATATATATATATATATATATATATATATATATATATATATATATATATATATATATATATATATATATATATATATATATATATATATATATATATATATATATATATATATATATATATATATATATATATATATATATATATATATATATATATATATATATATATATATATATATATATATATATATATATATATATATATATATATATATATATATATATATATATATATATATATATATATATATATATATATATATATATATATATATATATATATATATATATATATATATATATATATATATATATATATATATATATATATATATATATATATATATATATATATATATATATATATATATATATATATATATATATATATATATATATATATATATATATATATATATATATATATATATATATATATATATATATATATATATATATATATATATATATATATATATATATATATATATATATATATATATATATATATATATATATATATATATATATATATATATATATATATATATATATATATATATATATATATATATATATATATATATATATATATATATATATATATATATATATATATATATAAATCTAAAAGAATATTGTGTCAAATACTGCACACAACAATCCACTGGCAGCAAAATTCATGGCTTCGGGACGAATTAATTCGCATTTTTAAGCCTTTCAAACTGCTAAACTTTTCTTTTAGCAGCCCAAAACAGTGCTCGATTCTCACTCTGTAAGTGCTATGCCTTCTGTTGAATTGTTTTCTTTTTTTGCTGTCCATTTGATTAAAATTTACCCGGTAAGGTGTAATAAGATTATTTGACAAGGAGTAAGCTGAATCACCAGCTATCCACTGATGCGTTGAAAAATATTTTTTTTGGGTCCTTATAAATATCACATTTTTTAAATATTTTTTAGTCATGTACACTTCCGGGATTTCCCACAACTACATGTCTTATACGTAATTTAAAGTCACTTATCATCTGAACTTTGATGGAGTATTTGTGAGTTCGTGAAAATATGATACCTTATTAATAACAGGAGCTTATTAATAACAGGGGAATTTCAGAAGCAAAAAATTTCTGATATTGTTTTTTCCCGTTTGTTTAGGCATTGCTATTCAATTCGCTAATAAGTAAAAAAAAATGGAATCTAAATTTTCAATTTAAAAAAGATTATTATTTTTTGTTTTTTGTAATACTTCAAAAACAGCTGTTCTATTAGATTTGACAAACTATTAAAAAGACACTCATGCTTCGTAGCGGAAAATCATAGTATATATGCTAAGTTTGCAGGTATGCTACGAAGGGTGATTACCGCTATTATAATGTTCACCTTCTGGTAACTGTTTTACAACTGAACTTCTTCACTTCAAGAATCTTTAAAAAAATATTAAATTTTTATTATTCCTTTTTAAATTATTGATTTCTAGTTTTTACAAAAGAACAATGAATATCGTTTCTTATTTGAGATCAAACTCAGAGAGTATTATTTTTTTTATTTTATTAATAAATCAAGCAAAGCATACCAATAACACGTAGATGAATGAAAAAGAATTAAAAAGAGTAACTTATTAAAAATTAAGGTCTATGCAAAGTTTTTTATTAAACCGTTAGGTTAAATTCCAACTGCCTGTTGTATTGAAACATAATCACTGTGCAAATTCGATATAAAAAGTAAAAAGAAAAATTCGGTACAATTAACTTAAAAAATTATTCAACCAGTTAACAAATTCGTAACTTATATCAATAAAAAATCTTCTGATCCTTAACTCGAACTTTAACTCCAAACTACAGAAATAGATTTCCAGTTTGCGGACAAGTTCCCTTAACTGGAAACGCTTTTGTTACGAACAAAACAAAATTTCTTGGAACTTATTTCATGAAATATTTCATCGTGTTAATTCAGTCTTACATCGACATTTTTGCATTTTTGGAAGCGCTGTATTTCCGTTGTTATTTCAATGACATGGCACCACTTATTTTGATTGCCAAACGGTTTTGGTTCATCTAATTTACATATTTATAAAAATATTGTCCTCTTTTTTGGGCGAAATGTTCTCTTTTTTGTGGCTGACGTCCTCTTTTTCTCAAAACGGAAATGGCAACTCTACATATAATACGCTTTCCTTAATTTTTTCCTTAGCTGTTCTATGTGAGTATTCCATTCAAAATTATGGTCAACAACTACTCCAAGATATTTGTAGGTATTTACAATTTCAACTGTTTAATTGCGTAATAACAATTTTTATTAATTGAGAAATAAAAGTTACGGGCAACGTAAAAAAGTTTTTGCAACGAAAAAAATTTATGTGCAACGTAAAAATTTTTATCACAAATAATTATTATCCACCGACGTAAAAAGTATTCATCGATACATAATAGTTATAGACAACGAAAAAATAAAGTTCTCAATCATAATTACTATTTGCCAATTAAAATCAATTTTTCACGATTTTTAGTGCAGATAAGCCAAAAATACACTTACCTGCCTTGATGTGCACGTAAACACAATTATTTAGTGTGTGTAGTTAACTTTGATTTTTTATATGAAAATAATTTAAAAATGCAAAAAATATGGTTAATGAACAGGTATACAAAGTGCACTTAAAAAAGTATTTTGAAGAATAATCACAGAAAACAAATGTTTTGTGCACTTAAGTCAAAATGTAGCTTTTTTGTATGAAAATAGTTTTAAAATGCCAAAAATTTAAGGCAGTTATCTTTAAAGTGCAGGTATAAAAAGTGCACTTAAAAAATTAATTTGTATGCGATTTTAAAGAATAGTGACACAAATTTATAATTTTGTTTAATTAAGTCAAAAGTGCGCGTACGCAAAAGGCAAATCAAAACTACTGTACTATATTATAATGACTTTTAATTTTTGGCCTTCTTCTTTTCTTGGCTTTGCCTGTGGTTTTATGCTGTTTTGCGGAAATTGTTATTTATCTCTAGAATTGTATTTTTGTGCTCTTAGATATCATACTCATCTGCATAGGTTTTAAAATTTTCAATTTTCAGTTTCTGACTTTATACTGATCCATGGGCGCCATTTATATATCGTTAGAATCTTATTGTTATACTTTTTAATATGACACCCATCGCGATAAGTTTTGATCATATTAATTTTTTGGTCACCGACGCGTGTCAATTTCAATGTATTTTAATAAACCTTTATTAATATTTTCTTAAAAAATTAAAGTATTAATTTTGGAAAAAACACGCTCTAAAATTAAAATTAATTTAGCTATATTAGTTTTATCTGACAGGTGGTATATTCTACTAGTCAGACAATGCATTTGGTATCCATATTGAGTTGTTTGTAAACATGTAATTAATTCGTCATTTTGTGCCGGCGGCTATTTTTGATTTACAATAATACTGAATTCACATAATCGTGTCGTCATCAGATCAATCGGTCATGTTTACCAAATTTCAATCAATCAATTAACAGGAAGGGAATAAAACTAAGTATTAATTTCATGGGGAGTCACCGCCCACATTTTTAACTACGAAATTGTATATTCATCGTAAGTAAAGGTGTTTACCAAATCTCAGATCATTCGGTTAACAGGAAGGGTGCAAAACTAAATATTACTTCCGTGGCGCATCCGAATTTTCTAATCACAACATTGAATTGTCGTCAGTTAAAACAACCTTAAATAATAATTAATTTCATTTCAGATGTATTTTCTGGAGATATATCACACGCTAATTCTCATGAAAGTACCTCAGATGGAAATTCCGATCACAATTCGTCAGGCGATGAAGATTCTCAAATGCGTTTGCGTTTAAAACGTAAATTGCAACGTAACCGAACATCATTTACTAACGAACAGATCGATAGTTTAGAAAAAGGTATACATACTCTTCGCTCATCCAAAACATTTCGATGCTGCACGCGACTACGAAACAAATCAAGAGTAATTTTTCGGAAATTTTATCGAAGCTCATTTTTTGCTGGTATACATCTCTATATATGTACATATCGATCGCTGTTAAACGCTTAATAAAACAAATTTTTGCATCTTGCTGAAACCTTGTGACAACCATGAGACTTGTTTCCGCTGAAGCAGCATCGGACCGTTTTAAATATGTAATATTTTAATTGATTTAATTAAATATTTTGGTTTATTTTCTTATAAAAATTTTGCACACAGAATTCGAGAGGACACATTATCCAGACGTGTTTGCTAGAGAAAGGCTGGCCGAAAAAATAGGTTTACCAGAGGCACGTATTCAGGTTTGTCTTTTATTTGTTTTTTTTTAGTTTGATTTGTTTTTTGTTTCTATATTCTGGTTTTTAAAGAAATTGTATGGCAAGCTTAATGTGAGCAAGCAATTGCTTCTTAGCTTTATTTCATTATTTTGCTTTAACCATTTGATACATGTGGAACACATTTTTCGTAAGTCAAATTACTTTAAAACTGTAAGAAATAGAGTGACATTTTACACATTCTTCATCTTTGCCATTAAGTGCAGATTACTCTGCATAAAAAATCATTGAAATCGGTTACTATTTAGAAAAATTACAATTCCCGAAAGATTTTCTAAAACCGGCCTACTTGACTTCGGCGCCTCAGAGTAAATCTACCCTGTGCTATAACATGGCGTCTCCAAATACAATGTTCACAAAGGTTATGACTTCTTCTATGCATATTAGTTTGTTTGATTCATATCAGCTAACGGCCCTTTTTACAATGTGGTTAACGTTGACTTTAACGACAACTTTTGTATGTGAACTTGCTGTTAAAGTCCACGTTAACTTTTAATCGTACATTGTGAAAAGGGCCGCAATTAACTTAGCAGTTAAAGATTTATTAACATTTACATGACTCATATCTCATTTACGAACAAAGGAGTTCGCTTCTCGTTGAGGGCAATATACACAGTCAACATGCTTGACAAGCGTGGTAAATGTATGTGTGAAATTTCGTTAGTATTAGTGACACCGACTACGCTTGATGGAAAATCTACTTGGTTTTGATTTTTCGTCAAGCACACGTGCATGAATCTGACATCAAGCTGATTGATTGTGTATTATGCCCTTTACAATATACATACATATAAGAAAAACAAATTTTATCATGAAAAGAAAAAGTCCGCTTTGCGTTGGCTTAGCCATTAAGCTACACACATATTTGACATACTGCTTTTAATTACTTTTTCCAAAAAATATCTCTTCTAAAAATTTGATTTTCTACAAAGTAGCCGTTCTAAAAAATATTTTTCCTAAAAGCACCATTTTAACAAAAATCTTTTGTAAAAAGTACATTTCCAAAGAAAATGCACTTTTAGCAAAAAGCACTTTTAGCAAAAAGTGCCTTTAACACAACAATTGCCGTTTACAAAAAGTATTTTTTATAAAATATATCTTACAAAAATTTACTTTGGCTGTACGAATAATCGCCCAAGTAACATTCGCCCGAAAAACAAAAATTGTAGAATCGCCCAAAATTGTGTAAAAAAAATTTGGTGATTGTTCATTGACTTTGGGCGACTGAACATTTTTAAATATTTGTGTATTTGTTCATAATGAATTAATGCCAAATTATTGTAAAATGTTAAAAAACCCAAAAAAAATTTTTGGGCGATTCCAAATTCAGGTGATTTTATATAATGAACAAACACCCAAATTCTTCATTTCACACTTTTGGGTTATTCTTCACTTTTTTGGGTGATCGGGCACTGTTTTTGGATCTTTCTTCACTGTGACGAATCATCCAACTATTTTGGGCGTTTCTTCATTTTGCTGTTTCGGGCGATTTTACTTGGGTGATTATTCATGTATCATTTGCTGCCAGTAAGAATATTCGTCCAACTAAAATCATCTAAAACTGCCAAATGAATGAACGTCAAAGAAATTGTTCATGACTGCGGTGTCGTAAGGTCCGTGGACATTATGACACTTATTTTTAGAGCGTCATATTGTCTACAACTTAATTGGGAAGTAAAAATATTAAAATATATAGAAATTTAATAATTGAATCAAGCAATGTTGAAAATCTTTAGTATGAATTAATTTCATCGATTGCTGGGTAGTAAGATCAATGGATATAAGCTTCCTCTCGATATATCGAAAAGCGGCTTCGCTAAGTAAAGATGTTTGCATACCCGGCCTTCGGCCGGGCTTAAGAATTTTCTCTTCTCAGTGTATCGAAAAGCGGCTTCGCTGACAAAAGATGTCTACATAGTCGGCCTTCGGCCGGGCTTAAGAATTTTCTTCTCTCAGTATATCGAAAAGCGGCTTCGCTGAGTAAAGAGTCCTGCATAGCCAACCTTTGGCCTCGCTTAAGAATTGTTCGCTCTTGATATATCGAATAGCGGCTTTGCTGAGCTAAGATTTTCTGATTATCCAGGAGAAAACCCTTAAGCCCTTAAGCCAAAGGCCGGATATACAAAAATATTTACTCAGCAAAGCCGCTATTCGATATACCAAAAGGGAAAAAGCTCTTAATCTTGACCAAAGGCCGGCTATACAAAAAACTTTATTCAGCGCAGCAGCTTTTCGATATACTAAGAGGAGAAAATACTGAAGACCGGCCGAAAGCCGTCTATGCAAAAATCCTTAGTCAGCGAAGCCGCTTTTCGAAATACTGAGATGAGAAAACCCTTAAGCCCGGCCGAAGGCCAGCTACGCAGAAAATCTTTAATAATAAATAAAGTAAAATTCCTTTAAGTTTTTAATTAATTTCCAATTACCCAAAATATTTTTGGTGATTATTCATTTAAACCTATGCATTATTTTTATTTTTGGCGATTCTTCATGAAGATCAATTAGGCTAAATTGATAAACGGTTATATGAATAATAACCCAAATGAAAAATCACCCGAAAAACATAAATGTAGAATCGCCCACAAATTGTTGTAAAAAATTAAGTGATTGTTCATCGACTTTGGGCGACTCAACATTTTTAAATATTTGGGTATTTCTTTACAATGAAGAAAGGTTGTTTTTGTAAATTTGGGCGTTCTTTGATTGGTCTTGGGTGTTTTGAATAAATACTTTTTTGGGTGACTGTTCATTATGAACGATCACCCATTTTACAAAAATGTACAACCACCCAAAAAATATTTTTTGGGCAATTGTACATTTATGTTTTGTATAAAGTACTGAATATTTAGCTTTTCAAATATTTCTGTGAAGGAAAATGTCAAATCACCCAAATGAACAATCGCCCAATGTTTTTGGGCTATTGTTCATAATGAAAAAAGACCCACACAAAGTGCAAATCGCCCAAATATTTGTGAATAATCCCCCAAACCACAAAGTGAACAATCGCCCATCTCTCTGGATCATTGTTCATTATGTTAAATCACACAAAGTTTTTAAGAATAATCGCCCAAAAAGAATTAAGTGCTTTATATGTTGTGGGGATTCTATGGTTTCTACGGTACTGCAATCTGATTATGGTTCCTTACAAAACTCGGCGAAATAAGACGAAAAGTATTAGTGAAACATTTCAATATATATATCTTCGTTTTCAAAATATCACTCTTCAGGGGAGCCGCTGTTGGACATACATAGATTAGAAAATTAATGAGCCCACATCTATGTATGTCCAACAGCGGCTTTGCTGAAGCACGATTATCTGCATATCCGGCCTTTGGCCGGGCTTAATAATTTTCTATTTTATGTATATTCAACAGCGGCTTCGCTGAAGAATTACATTGTGCACAGCGGGCCTTTGCCCGAGATTAATGATATTCTCATCTGTGTATGACCAACAGCTGAAGAATGATCTCCTGCATAGTCGGCCCTTGGCTGGGCTTAATGATTTTCTCTTTTTAGTATGTCCAACAGCGACTTCGCTGAAGAATGTTTTTCTGAGCATACATAGATGACAAAATCATTAAGCCTGGCTAAAGGGCTTCCAGGAAGAAAATCATGCTTCAGCTGCTGATGGACATACACAGATGATAAAAATCATTAAACCTGGCCGAAGGCCTGCTGTGCATAAAGTAATTCTTCAGCAAAGCCGCTGTTAAATATACAGAAAAGAGAAAATTATTAAGCCCGGCCGAAGGCCGGCCAAGCACAAAAGCATTCTTCAGCGAAGCCGCTGTTGTTGGTTTTCTGCATAGACGCTGTTGGGCATACATGGATGAGAAAATCAGTAAGCCCGGCCGATGGACTTCCATACAGAAAATCATTCTTCCGCGAAGCTCGCTGATGGACATACACATATAAGAAAATTATTAATCCAGGCCGAAGGCCGGCTGTGCAAACATGTAATACTTCAGCGAAGCCGCTATTGAACATACATAAAAGAGAAAATCATTAAGCCCGGCCAAACGGCGGCTATGCAGAACGTCGTGCTTCAGCTAAGTCGCTTAATGATTTCCACATCTATGTATGTCCAACACCGGTTTCGTTGAATAATGCGATTCTGGCTGGTCGGCCTTTGTCCGGGATTAATGATTTTCTAATCTATATATATCCAACAGCGACTGCGCTGAAGAATGATTGGCTGCATCTTCGGCCTTTGGCCGGGCTTAATGATTTTCTCTTTTATGTATGCTCAACAGCGGCTTCGCTGAAGAATGATTTTCTGCATTGCCGGCCTTTGGCTATATCGGAGAGTTTCTCTAGGTATACATTATTTCATATAACTAAGCGGCTTATCGATACGTCTTTATAAAAATAAGATAAATGAACAATCGCCCAAAAAACAAATTTGTGTCTTTTGACATTTTTGAAGCTAAGGTGATCGTTCATAATGAAGAATCGCCCAAATATTTCAATAATGTCGAAAGACCCAAAATAATGAACAATCGCCCAAATTTTTTTTACAGTTTTTTGGGCGTTTGTTCATTTATATGGTTTGGGCGATTTTTTCATGGGCGATTGTTCATTCAGCTTTTTGGGCGATTGTTCATCATAAGCTTGGGTGATTTCACATAGTGAATAATGACCCAAATTAATGGGCGATCGCTAATTTTCGTATTTGGATGATTTTTCACAAATATTTTGGCGATTTTAACTTTTTTTTGGGTCTTTGTTCATTATGAATAAAAGCCCAAAAATGTTGGGCGATTGTTCATTTTGGGGCTTTGGGCGATTGTTCTTTGGGCGATTATTCATGCAACCTGAATAAATGCCAAATTTTTGTAAAATGTTAAAAAACCCCAAAAAACAGTTTTGTGTGATTATTCATTCCAAATTCGAGTGATTTTACATAATGAACAAACACCCAAAAACTTCGGGCTATTCTTCATTTCACACTTCTGGGTTATTCTTCACTTTTTGGGCGATCGGGCAGTGTTTTCTGGGTGTTTCTTCACTATGTCCAATTACCCAACAATTTTGGGCGTTTCTTCATTTAGCTGTTTCGGGCGGTTTTCACTTGGGCGATTATTCGTACATCTACTTACTTTTCGGCAAAGAAAACTTTTTAAAAAGGACGCTTTTTAAAAATTACCTTGTACAAAAACGAACATTTAAAACAAATCTGTTTTCAGCCAACATCTGTTTCAAAAAGTACCACATTTTGAGAAAATAGTGAATATGTAATAGCGAAATTTTACTTACTTTAGTACAAGCTAGATTAAATAAAATAAGTAAAAACAATTGTAAGTTAAATCGTTTTATTGCAATGGAACACAATAATGATGCAGATAATGCGCTAAAAGTAATTACGTAGTAACAGATACCAGCTACCACACCAATCTCCTCACCAATATAGGACATCGATCATACTAAACTAAAATCGTGGGGCATTGTGGACTATAGATAACGGAAATTCGAAGCGCCCCACGGTTTTATTTTATTCTGATCAATGCCTTCTGTTGGTGAGCAGAGCGGTGTGGTAGCTGGCACCTGATACTACGTAATTATTTTCTAGCTTTTAGTGCATTATGTGCACCATTATTGTGTTTCATTACAATAAAACCAGTATTCGAAGATAAAACGAACGATATTTTGTGTACTGTATACACAAGCAGAAACGCTGCCAGGCCCACTATGTCGACACGATTCTTTCTTTCTTATAATAACATATAAAACAAAAACAAAATTTTAGAATTTGTTTTTGTTTTAAATGTAATTATTATTTTTTAGTGTTTGTGTATATTTACACAACCCGAAACAACACATAACGATTTTTTAATGCAAGTAACAAACATTATGTAGCGTTTTGTTTTTTGCAGAAAACAGTACAATTGTAGTGGTTGCGTACTACATACATTATATTTTAGAGTTTTATAGTGCTCTTTTTTCATCATATACAACTACGCACTCAAGTATACATGCACGAGAGCCAATCGAATACTAATACTAAATACACAAAATATACATTAAGAATAATGTTATGTGCCGAACACAACGAAGTGTACTGTTTTTCAACGAAAAACAGAACACTATTAAATGTTCTTATCTTTATATTGAGTTTGATAAAAACAGTATTTTTGTTGGGTACTAGATTACTAACAGAAATACCGTACTTCTTTTTTAATGTATTTCCTACACAACCACTATTTGCGTTTGTGTATTACAATATTCTACCGTACAGAACATTAAAGTACATTATATAAGGTAAATTTTCGAACACTGAATAAAACCATTCAACTTAAATTTTTTTTACTTATTTTATTTTTAGTTGGTGAGTGATCTGATTTTAAGTTTTTTTACTTTGTTTCCTATCTATACTCTACGATCTGGCATTTTGTTTTGGACTGTACCATAGATTTGGACTTTTTTCGTGGTGACTGCATTCTAAGAGCCAAGCACTTTTATTTAATACCGATAGCGAGGCGGCTATGGCCGCCATTTTGGGATTTTAAGTTTTCTATTAAGGGCCCCATACACTATACCAGTATGCACGCGCAATCACGTGTTGGCGCCAGTGGTTGGGTCGTGTATGGGCATTTGGTGTGATTGTACGATTTGTGTAGCGATGTCAAAAAGAGTTTGATATTTTGCTGATGGTACCAGTTTGTGGTATTGTGTATGGTGAATTAAGCTTAGTTGAGAAAAGTTGTCAAAGAGTAAACATCGGGGTAACACACATTTACTTGAATAAATTACTCATAAATTAAGAAAAAAGGAACAAAATATGTATTGTAAAGTATTTCCGAAAAAAACATATAATTCCTAATAATTTTTTAATAAAAAAACCCTCGTTTTCCTTAATTTTTGTTTTAAAAATAAATGCGGTGCGCACTCCGTACAGAATTTTTAAAGAAATGAATATTGCACCAGTATGCTTGTACGGTATGTGTTTCGAGCACGATTAAACATCACTTGTTTGTGCCAGTATACTGGAGTAGTGTATGCTCTGCTTAAGTCATTCCCTTTCGTTTGATTAATTTTTTAACAATAAATTGTATTGCCATGAAAGGTTAAGTTGTTTACCAAATTTCAGATCAATCAATCAAGATGAAGGGGGTAAAACCAATATAATAAAATAAAATCTAACTAAAATAAAATCGTGGGGCGCTGTTGAATAGAGATAATAGAAACTCGACGCGCCCCACGGTTTTATTTTAATCTGATCAATTCCCTATGTTGGTGAGGAGAGTGGTGTGGTAGCTAGTACCAGGTACAAATTAATTGAACCACCAGTTGGAAGAAGAGAATAAATCAAAAAATATGGAACAGAGATATATGAAAAAACTTCATAACGTTTTATTTTCTTCACATACCCTTTTATAACATTTGGATGAAATGGAGATACTCTTAATTATGATTGCATAACAATAGACCAGCCCCCTTATTCCGTAATTCGCTAAAGCTAAAGCTAAAGCTCGATCGCTAAAATGCTGAACAAACAGAAAATTAAACATTTTGGGCGATGAAAAAAAAACACTAAATTTCGGCGGATTAAATGTTTAAGACATTGCCTTACTTATGCTGACTTTAGACGACATGTTTTTTACATATGGCTTGTTAGGTGTGTGAGACATATGTAACTTCGCATGTTTGTCAAAATTGTCAATTTACAGACGGTTTATAATATTTGCTGTCACACGTACATGTGCAATTACATCTGACATAACCTCTGAGTGTTCACAACAGCTGAGTTTTTGCACAATTTTCGTAAATATATAAAGCGCTCTTTGCTTTTTAATGTTTTTTCAGCCAAACTTACTTTTGATCAGATGAAAATAGAACACACTCTAATTGAAAATTTTTCATCTGACTTTGCTTCTGTAAATGTCATCTGACAATGTTTCATATGTTTCACACGGCATGTATCACTTTTGCAGTGGGAAATTTGACAAGTCAGATGTAAAATACATGTCGTCTAAAGTCAGCATTAGCAATAGACGTTGCAAAATTGTATTCGTACCCAAAAGTTGATAAATCGACTTTATAAATTTTTTGCGATAGAGATTTGACTTTAGCGAGTTACAGAATAAGGGGGCAGATTTCCAAATATTAATATTTAGTGATATATACACAAATAAACTTCTTAGATTTATTCCCTTCTTCCAACTGATCAAAAAAATATATAAATAAAAGGAAATTTTTTTGCAAGGGTATATTTATTTTTAAAAATGACGAATGAAGTAGTTAATACAATTAATTCGTGACCGTTTTCAGCAGTTTCGGTTGTTGTAGTTCAAGAGATAATATTATCATAATATTATTTGAATTCGTACTTATTGACGTTTTGGAAGTATATGCCTTTATTAATGATAATTTTGAGCTTACATTGTTTTTCTGAAGCAAAAAAGTGTCTTTAGAAACTCAGAACATATTATATAACCTTTTAGTTTGAACAGTATTCAAAATGTCTGTAATTCGATATCTTGAATATATTTTTCTTGCTCTATGACTTAAGGGTGCTTTTTAAATAATTTTGCCATGTATTTTTAAAATCAACAATCAAGGCTGAAGTAACAAATATCACGGAAAACCCAGAATTTTTGCTGTTAAAATTTTACTTTTTTGAACTTAATTGTACCAGAATTAATTTTATATTGATTATCAGTTGGAAAAAGGGAATAAATGACCGCATTTATTCCCTTATTCCAACTGACTCTTTATTAGTCGTATGGAATTCTATTAAATATAAGTGTTACATTTATGTCTTTAACACGCATAATTGAGCTATATTTCAAGTAAACAAAAAATGTGTATAACTAACGTGACCAGCAGGTTTTTCAGATCATCTAGTTTTTCAGTCCTTCTCCTGGATTTCTCTAAACTTATCAAATATTCCATTATGCCATTAGAGTCCTGTTTTAATTTTTTTCTTCTTAACACTTCTAATTGTTTCGGTTAATTCTGCTAACACATTTCTTGTATTCATCATCTAATTCATGCTGGCAGAGCTCAGAGAAAACAAAATTATTTCCGAATTCCTAGTTTCCGTTTTTGTACTCTATTTTAAAACACTGTTATATATATATACATATATATATATATATATATATATATATATATATATATATATATATATATATATATATATATATATATATATATATATATATATATATATATATATATATATATATATATATATATATATATATATATATATATATATATATATATATATATATATATATATATATATATATATATATATATATATATATATATATATATATATATATATATATATATATATATATATATATATATATATATATATATATATATATATATATATATATATATATATATATATATATATATATATATATATATATATATATATATATATATATATATATATATATTATAATATATATATATATATATATATATATATATATATATATATATATATATATATATATATATATATATATATATATATATATATATATATATATATATATATATATATATATATATATATATATATATATATATATATATATATATATATATATATATATATATATATATATATATATATATATATATATATATATATATATATAATATATATATATATATATATATATATATATATATATATATATATATATATATATATATATATATATATATATATATATATATATATATATATATATATATATATGTATATATATATATATATATATATATATATATATATATATATATATATATATATATATATATATATATATATATATATATATATATATATATATATATATATATATATATATATATATATATATATATATATATATATATATATATATTATATATATATATATATATATATATATATATATATATATATATATATATATATATATATATATATATATATATATATATATATATATATATATATATTAAATGAAATTTATTTGTTGATGGTTACTAAGCAATTGTCTATATGCATTTCATTGGCGCTTTTAGCAAATCCATAGTAGACTTCCACCACAACTTTGAACAGTTACAAACCTCTTCTTTTATGCACAGACTTTCAAAAACCATTTGAGAATTTACAAACGATAATATTTTTGAAAATCACAATAGAATAAAATAAGTGTAGTAGGCAATGAAATGCATATAGAGAATTGCTTAATAACCATCAACCAATAAATTTCATTTAAAATATAATTATGACAATATGTCAAATAATAAATTTCTTAAAGGTTTAATTTGGTTTTTATTTTTCATTTTGCCTTATAATACTTTTATTGTTATCCAATGGATTTCTAATTGTATACAGGTGAAGAAAAATAAAATAGATTCATATCGAATATAAAATATTTGTTTGGTTTGTATAACTTTCTAAGCCTACTACACTTATTTTATTCTATTGTGATTTTCAAAAATATTAGCGTTTGTAAATTCTCAAATGGTTTTTGAAAATCTGTGCATAAAATAAGAGGTTTGTAACTGTTCAAAGTTGTGGTGGAATTCTACTGACGATTTGGTAAAAGCGCCAATTAAATGCATATAGACAATTGCTTAATAATCATCAACAAATAAATTTCATTTAAAATATAATTATGACAATATGTCAAATAATAAATTAAAAAAAAAAAATAAAATAAAATATATATATATATATATATATATATATATATATATATATATATATATATATATATATATATATATATATATATATATATATTATATATATATATATATATATATATATATATATATATATATATATATATATATATATATATATATATATATATATATATATATATATATATATATATATATATATATATATATATATATATATATATATATATATATATATATATATATATATATATATATATATATATATATATATATATATATATATATATATATATATATATATATATATATATATATATATATATATATATATATATATATATATATATATATATATATATATATATATATATATATATATATATATATATATATATATATATATATATATATATATATATATATATATATATATATATGTATATATATATATATATATATATATATATATATATATATATATATTATATATATATATATATATATATATATATATATATATATATATATATATATATATATATATATATATATATATATATATATATATATATATATATATATATATATATATATATATATATATATATATATATATATATATATATATATATATATATTTATATATATATATATATATATATATATATATATATATATATATATATATATATATATATATTTAATCCTTTAATTGCCAGTGGGACATAGGGCCGCAACAAATGTTCGCCACTGAATTCTATCATTAGATATCGTTTGCATCTCACTCCAGGACACACCATGCTCAACCAGCTCGTTCTCAGTTTGGCGCCTCTATGTAATCGCAGGTCTACCAGGTCTTCTGGATCCTTGGGGGTTATATTCAACGGACTGTCGAGTTAAATCATTCGCTGGCTTTCTCATTGTGTGTCCTAACCAACTAAATTTTCGCAATCGGATGCTCATACTTAAAGGGGTTTGATTGCTTAATTTCCGCAAATCCAGATTTGATATCGTGGCAGGCCAGAATATTCTATGTATACGTCTGAGGCAGCGGCATACAAAAGTTTGCATGCAGCTCATTTCACTATGCGAAATATTCCAGGTTTCACAATCATACAGAAGCACAGGTTTCACGTTACTATTAAAAACCTTGATTTTGGTGTGATTTGAGATATTTTGCGACCTCCAGAATTTATTAAGCGTGCCATATGCTTGCCTTGCCTTGCAAAGTCTATTCTGTATATCTTCTTTGCTGCCCCCACTTTTTGAAATTATACTCCCCAGATAGCAAAAGGTTTCAACATCGTCAATGGGTTGGCCCGAGAGCTGGAAGTTCTTGTTGCATGAAGAATTTATGCGCATTGATTTAGTTTTGCT
Organism: Panzeria rudis; assembly: GCA_956483635.1. Lineage (NCBI taxonomy): Eukaryota > Metazoa > Arthropoda > Insecta > Diptera > Tachinidae > Panzeria > Panzeria rudis. Next base: position 10,775,775 of record OY101452.1, on the reverse strand, counting down.
GATGTTAATTTGTAAGCCAGCTTTTGCCACACGTGTAGCAAAGGCTTGAATCTTAGATTGCATGCTAGAGAAGCGGTGGGATAGAAGACGGACATCATCTGCATAATCAATATCATCTAACCTATCATGAAGGCCCCACGAAATACCATGATGCATATCCATACAGTGGTTCATAACTACGTCAAGTACTATATTAAACAGTAGTGGAGACAAAACACAGCCTTGTCGAACACCTACATTTACTCTGATGGGTTGCTTGCTGAACCCTCATGGATTATGAAGCAAATTGCGTTGTTGTATAACTCCTTAATGCGATTAATTATCTTCTCGGGAACTCCTTTGCATCTTAAAGCTTCCCATATCGCATTGTGTTGCAATGTGTCGAATGCTCGTTTGAAGTCAACGAGCACTAAGTAAAGGGGTGAGCGCCATTCAACCGACTGTTCCACAATTACCCTTAAGCTGTTGATGTGATCAATACATGATTTGTTTGGTCTAAAGCCCGCTTGTTCTCGTCTTAGGTGTGGTTCAATAATGGATGAAATGCGATTATGCACGATGTGAGCTATGACTTTGTTTACAATATTAAAAGAGTAATACCCCTCCAGTTAGAGCAATCTTGCAAGTTTCCTTTTTTGGAAGTTTAATTATAAGGTCTTCCATAAAGTCATCTGGAATTTTCTCGTTTTGCCAAAAATTTGAGATTAAGGGTTCTAGTAACGTCGCTGTTAGGGTGATGTCTACTTTCAGAATCTCGGGAGGTATTCCATCAGGGCCTGCAGATTTACCGGACTTCAGACGTTTAACTGCAGCTGCTATTTCTTCGGATGAGGGTGTAGCGATGTTTATATCGTTCCGTACGTTATTTATATGATGCATTGGCTCGCAATCACATATTGTTGTAGATTATGTCGGATTGGCCGACAGCAGTTTAGTGTAATAATTCTCCCACAACTCCAACTGCTAATCTTTGGCATAGATCAGTTCCCCCTGATCATTCCTCAGGGGTTTAATATTGTAGTGGCTATGACAGGAAATCTCCTTCGTAATACGGTACAGATCTTTGGATAGACCCTTTTCACTGGCTGTTTGCGCGTCTTTAGCTAAATCATTACCCCACTTTTGCTTATCTCCCCTTGCAATACGTTTAACTTTTCGGTTCTCCTCTTGGTATTTACGTTGTTCAACTTGCTTAGATTGTGGAGTTTTTGCATCATTAACTTTAGTTTTTGCTTGTTTTCTAGATTCTATTATTTGCCATGTCTTATCGGATATCCGGGGCTTATTGGTTTTCCTAGCGTATCCTACTTCACTTGTAGCCGTCTCAATAAATGTTGATTTTAAATCTTTCCAATATGCTTCTATATTTTATTGGAAAACTGAAGAGAGACCTCCGGGTTCTTTAATTTTTGTAGGTCAAATCTTCTTCTGCTGGTGATTGGATTACGTTTTACAGCTTTTAGCTTAAATCGGACTTCAGGTACCAACAGGTGATGATCACTACCAACATCGGCACCTCTCTTGTTCCTCACGTCCTGAAGTGACCCTCTCCACATCCTGCTTATCGCAAAATGGTCGATCTGATTTTCGGTTATGTGATCCGGGGACACCCAAGTAACTTTGTGGATATTCTTGTGGGGGAATAACGTACCGCCCAAAACCAAATTAAAATTATCGCATAGTTCAACTAGCCTTTCACCGTTGTCTGTCATGCGGCCGATACCATGCTTGCCCATAACGATCTCTCTGCTTGTGCTGTCAAAACCAATCTGCGCGTTGAAGTCACCCATTAACATTTTAATATCACTATGACTAATGATGTTAATCACATTTGTCAACTTACTATAAAAGCTATCTTTTTATTAATTTTCAGCGCCTTCTGTTGGAGCATAGCATTGAATACAGCTTAGGTTTCTTGCACGTGTTCTAAACCTTGCAACAATTATTCTGTCCGTATGTGGTTGCCATTTAATGAGAGCGTTCTTTACCTCTTTCGAGAAAAGAAAACCAACACCTCTTACTCTAGGTTGGCCGGCTGCTTTGCCAGAATAAACTAATGTTGAACCGCTAGATGTTATATGTTCACCGCTCTCTGGCCAAAGTATCTCACTCAGTCCCATAATAAGCATGTTGTAGTTGTTGAACTCATTCTCGATTTACGCGAGCTTAGTAGTCTCTAGCATACTTCGAACGTTCCAGGATCCAAATCGTGTCCTTTTTTCATTCCAATTATTATTGATATTATTTACATTTGTATAGTTTTCAGTAATCATTTTAGCTTCGTGGAGAATAAGTGATTGGCCTATAGCTCTCTTAGGCGGGTGCTGGGGCTGCCAGCTAAGCCCCCAACCTGGCTTGATGAAAGTCAATAGCAAACTTAGCAAATATGCCTACTTCCCGAGACGTAATTTTTTGTTATGACTATTCGGACATGCTAAAGACCGTCGCTCGAATTCGCTTCCACCTCGGCAGAGGTGGTCCCCAGGGAGTACCACGAGGAGGCCACTGCCATAGCAATGGGGTCAGCACGCTGACCTACGAGTCGACTTGGAGTGACATCCTAAGGATAGTGGGAACACTTTGCCTTATATTTGTCAATTTTAAAAATGACAAGTCTTACTAAGGAACGCTTTAACCAGTTTGCCTTACACACTCCCATACTTAAAACACTGTTGCTAGAAGGAAATATTCCTGAGTGGAGGTATAAAATAATTGAACTCGTCTCCCATTAAATCTAATCCTTAGATTTTTAATTAAATCGTTGGCAACAGTATTATTAGATTTTATAAAACTATGAAACAAAAACTTAATACATAATTCCCTCAAGTTCAATAAGAGTAGCAGAGTCTTTACGAAATTCTTTTATAGCCACGTCCAAAGATTTTAATGTTTTACTTAAGTTAAAATCACTAAACAGACTTATTTGTTTATATGAAAGGTAATTTCTAAACACATACATTTTGTATATGAGACGAAACAAATAATTAAACAAAACAAAATATGAAAAAATTTTGTTACGTCGGTTAATCGACTGAAATTAACCGGTTTAACCGTTAATCGAAAAGAACCAATTTTAAATTAACCGGTCAGTTAATCGGGTAGTAATTAACCGGTTAACCGATTAACGGTTAACCGAATGAATACCGTAGAGTATACACATGCTTTCTTTGAAATATATGCAACTATACAGTTCCATATCGTTACTTGAAATGCAAAACCACGTAACTAATATATATTTCGAAATCGCATTGTTATTTAATTACTGCGTGTTACATCGAGGCACATTTTCGTGCAAATTTTCAAACTTTCATCATAAAAATCAACGAAATTAAAAACGAAAAAAACTTAACTTCAGGAACTTGAAGTGCATACATATTCACCCTTATCGGGAGCAAAAGTTCACGTGAAATGTGTTCCCTTTCCCTAAACTTGTGATCGCCAGTATTGTGTTGTTGTTGTGTTACTGTACTATTTTGCTCATTTAGTTCACCATTTCTTGTTCATGGGAAATATTTCACGTGAACAGAATGTTCGACTCTTATTCTCGATAAGGGTGATTTTATTTCAGCTAACGATATGAACTTCCTAACATAAAAACTTAAAAACGTGAATTTTTAGACATTTTCTTTAAATCGTCATTTATAATTTCTCCGTTACGATGAAACAAGAATCTACTGATGAGTTGACATTAGCCCCCAAGGAAATACAGGCTTATTGATGAGCTAACACACAATTAATAAATTTATATTTTTTTGAAATATGAAACAAAAAATTTTTAAATTGCTTTAAGGTTAAAGAACACATGCAACATAAACTCGTTTAGACCCAACAAAAATAAGAAATTTAAAGCCAGTAAGTGAAAAAGTCCGAAGTTATCTTTCCTATAAAATTGCTTAAATTCAGTTTATAGTTAAAAGAATATTTTCGATTAAAAGCAATTTTGTATGAAAACAATTCAAAGCATCTTATGTTTTATATATTCGGCACAAAATTATTTTAGCGTTTGGCTTTCAAGACTTTTTCGTAATTTTTTTCCTCTTAATGTAGAAATTTTTAAACTGAAGTGATGAATTTTAGCCGACTGCATGGGTTTGAATCCAACGATTTTTTGATTATTCTGGGTTAAGATCGTTGAATTTCATTTTTGGAACAATCTAAGATTTTTAATGTTATGTGCCTTACTTGACTTCACCACCATCACAGTGGAAGCAAGTATGACAAGAGCTGTGATGATGAGATAGTGATTGATCTCGAAAACAACAATTCGATGCCTATACAGGCAAGAATTTGTCGTTTCAGTTGTCACATGCTTTGGAAATTCCTTTCGCAATAAATATAATTTGATAGAAAATTTTTAATAATTAAGTAATTAACTGCCGTATTCATAACGAAAACTTGGCAATGATATAAAATTTCAATTTAAAAATCACTGTAGACTATAGCCGAGACTCATGGCTATATTATGTGATGATTTCCCATTTCAAAATACATATATGGAAAAACTCAGCATGCCTCGGTTCAATTTCGTCACTAACTTCATGCCAAGTTTTCGCTATGCATATGGCCCTAAATATCTTTGAATTAGAAATTTTGAAGTAATGAGATTTGAAGCAACGTCTAAAAATGAGTTGTACTGGCTGAAAAAGATAGATATATTTTTATTCAGTTGAAAAATTTTCCAAATTTTCGGCAACAACTAAAAAAGTAGAACTATAAATATTAAAACTCGAAAAAGCGGGAGAAAGCGGGATACAATTTCTAGGCGGGATCGAACTCTTAAGAGCGGGATAATCCCGCCTAAAGTGGGATGTCTGGTCAGGTTATGTATAACTCAATTTTGGAAAAATGGCGATTATTCCCTTCTTCCAAGTGATGGTTGAATTTTTTTTAGCTCTTTGTGCATTATCTGCATCATTATTATGTTTCATTGCAATAAAATCATTTAACTAAAATTTTTTTTACTTGTTTTATTTTTAAGTTTTTTACTTTATGTCCTATCTAAACTCTATGATCTGTCATTTTGTTTCGGACTGTGCCTTGGATTATACTCTTTTTCGTGGTGTACTGCATTCTACTAGCAAAGGGCTTTTATTTAATACCCATATTAAGGGGTCTGAGAATATACATATATGCATGAATATAGTTTTCCATTTTTATCCTGGGCGCCATTTTGGAATCTGAAGCTCTTCATTGCGTACTCTACTAGTCAAACCCTTTCATTTGATATCCATATTGAGGTATTTGTAAACAAATGACTTATTCTCCATTTTGTGTCCGCGGCCAGCTGTGATTTACAATAATGCTGAATACACGTAATCGTGTCGTAATCAGATTAATCACTCATAAAAGTTAAATGTGTTAACCAAATTGCAGATCAATCGGTCAGGAGGAAGTAAGTAAAAATCTATATTACTTTGTATGGGAGTGGTAAAACCCACTATTTAAGCTCAAAATTTTATATAAGTCAAAAGTAAAGATGTGTGCCAAATTTTGAATCCATAGGCTAACAGCAAGGGTTTAAAACTTAGCATTACTTTTTATAGGCGTGGCGCCGCCTACTTTTGTAGTTACAGCTGTGTCCATTAATTCTCGGATCAATCGGTTAACAGGAAAGGGCTAAAACTAAGTACAACTTTTTATAGGCGTTGTGCCGCCCACTTTTGTGATTACAAAATTGTATACTCATTGTAAGTAAAGGTTTTTTTTATTTTTCGGTTATATGTATTTATTTATTGTATCTTCAATAAAATTGAACTAACATAAGTAATCAAATCTTAACTCTAAAATTTTAATTTTTAAGTCCAGCCAGTGCCAGACAAAAATATTTGTTTCAGCGGTGGGTTGTTTGATTGTTTACGTCTCTCGTGTTCGGCTGAGAGCAGGAGTGTCCCTCCTTCTCAGCCGAGTGTGGCCTCTAATGATGTTTCGGGCTAGGGGATTTGGGGCAACTCAAGTCTTTTTATGTAGCTTGTCACGTGTTTAGAAAACACTGTCTTAATCGGCGGCACATCTAGGTCTTTATGAATTCGCTTGTTTCTGACATACCATGGAGCTGCTGTAATAGTACGGAGTATTTTATTTTGTTGCCTTTGAATTTTTTCTACATTTGATGCCGAGGCAGTGCCCCATAACTGGATTCCGTAGGGACCATATTGGTTTTAGAATGGAGTTGTATAGAAGAAGTTTACAATCAAGGCTTAGAGTAGAGTTCCTTCCAATGAGCCAATTCATTTGAGCTGCTTTTAATTTCATTTGGGTCACCTTTGCATTTATGTGTGACTTCCATGTTAGACGACGATCAAGATGAACACCGAGATATTTTACTTCAGTGTGTTGAGGTATAGTTTGGTTATTTATTTGTATAGGTGGGCAGGTTTCTTTGCACAATGTAAAAGTAATGTGTAGACATTTTTGTTCGTTAAATTGTATCCGCCATTGTTTTAGCCATTGTTCCAACTGGGGTATATAATCTAGCAAATTGCGGGTGGCTTCTTTATGGCTTTTGTGAACACTTAGGAAAGCTGTATCATCAGCGAATGTTGATATGTGTATGTTACTGCTTACCGGCAAGTCAGAGGCATATATCAGATATAATAAAGGGCCGAGGATGCTGCCTTGAGGAACTCCGGCTTCAATGGGTTGCGGAGGGCTTTGAAAATTACCTTCTTTAACAACAAAATTTCGCTCAGTTAAGTAGCTTTTAAAAGTTTAAGGATGTTTTCGGGTAGGTTTTGCTTTAGTTTGTGTATTAAACCTGCGTGCCATACTTTATCAAATGCCTGAGAAACATCGATGAAGAGCGCAGAACAATATTTCTTTTCTTTGAAGGTTTTTGTAACCACGTTCACGAGTCTATGTGTTTGTTCAATCGTACTATGTTGTCTCCTAAAACCGAATTGGTGGTCTGGAATGCATCCAGTACGATTCAGTATGGGTATTAGCTTACTCATAAGTAGCTTTTCAAATAGTTTTGACATGTTGTAAGTTAAGGTGTCTACCAAATCTCAGATCAATCGGTTAACAGAAAGGGGGTAAAGCTCTATTTGGAACGATTTTCCGTCATCCCACGTCAAATTTGGTTTGTAAACAGACCGGTTTCGGCTATGTGCCATCTTCAGTGTTCTATTGAAAAGCTCTATATTACTTCTGATGGGTGTGGCTCCGCCCATTTTTTAATCACAAATTTGTATAGTCATCGTAAGTAAAGGTGTTTACCAAATCTCAGATCAATCGGTTAAAAGGAAGGGGCTATTGGCATGGCGCTGCCCACTTTTTAAAATGGAAAATTGTAAAGTCATCGTTAGTAAAGGTGTTTACAAAATATTAGATCGATCGGTTAAAAGAAAGGGGCTATAGGTAAATTTTACTTTTTGCGGGCGTGGTGCATCATACTTTTCTAAACACAATATTAAATTTTCATAAAAAGTAAATGCGCTTACCAAATTTCAAATCAATCGGTCAACAGGAAAGGGGAAAATTTTTATTTACTAGATTTGACCCAACGACACAAACTCCATAAACTCCACAAATAGGGTAAGTTAAATTAAACCATTTAAAAAAGATGCAGTCATTGACGACTGCCGACAGAAGTGAAAAGTTTAAACTCTCGAATATTCAAATCTTCGCAATAACGGTTCGCGGATGTAAAAGTCTCTATGTTGCGCACACTTTTTTTCTCTCAGGTTTTTACGCAATAGGGTTTTTTGATATTTTAAATTAATTTTTTATTTACCAATATACATAACAAATAGAAATATGAGAAGTAAGGATTCATATTATAGTTTTCGTCTCATTCAATGGATGCTGAAATAAAATTATATATTCGATTTTGAATTTTTTTTGTGTATTGAAAGCACTATACCTATACTCTATGAAAACAAAATATTATAATAATCGCAGGACGAAATTAAAAGCTATGATATCTTTTTTAATTTTGACTTGGGTTCACATGGAAAAATAGAAAATGTGTATATTTTAAATTTACAAACGTTTATACATTACTGGCTAACTCTTCTTTCAAATAAGACTAATGTTGGTGCTGTTTGATTTATTTGGCCAAGTATACATATATGTATGTAATTTGAGTCTATGAAGAATTATTCAAGCTAATCAGGCCTATCGTATTTAATGTTAATAAAACAAATTTATTACATTTTGTACCTAACGTTTCGTTAATTGTTTGTTGACTTCTTCAGGGGCTTTCGTCTATTTAAATTTCAAAAACATGACATTATTACAAAGCTAATCAGATTTTACACAATTTTACTTACAACATGCTGGTTTGAAGTTACATAAAATATAGAATAAATAATTGCATTTTAATATTAATTTATGAAAATTATTAAAACACTACGGTATTTTAAGCAAATAAAATTTATTTATTTTTATTTTTATCACAGCTTGTTTTTATTATTTAGTTGCAACAATGTAGCTCGCGTTGATATTATTCGTATCCTCTTTTACTTTCAATATTCTTTCTATATTATACTGTATTCTCAAGCTTTCGATCGTATATCTCAACGGTTCCCAAATGGTGGGTCGCGACCCACCAGGGGTCCGTAGCAGCATTTCAAGGGGTCCGCAAAGAGTTCCGACAAAATAATTAATTAAAACAAATTATTAAAAAATAATAAAAATAATTTATTCTTTTTTTGATAATTTTTAAATTATTTAAAAATATTGATAAAACACCACTATAATAAATTTATTTTTGTTTGTTTTGGTACTTTTACATTTTAATTTTAATATTTGACAAAAAAATGTTTGGGGGTAAAAACCTAAAAATGATCTCTTAATGAATTTTTAAATAAAAATATACTTTTAATATATGTATTTTAAAATTTTTGTTTTTAACGTTTTTTTTTATTAAACATAATATATTTATTTATTTTTTTTGTTTTGTACTTATACATTTTAATTTTAATATTTGACAAAAAAAATGTTTGGGGTCCGTGAGCTAGTAGAAATATCTCAAGGGGTCCGTGAAGCAATACTTGGTGGGAACCGCTGGTATATCTCTTTCTCTCTATGTTTTCTCTGTTTAAAATCCTCACATTGTCCAAATCCACATTATGTTGAAGTTTTGGTTTTGCTATATCACTTTTATGTTCTATCATTCTGGTCTCTGGTTAAGTTAAACCTTTATGAAATTTATTTGACATATTGTCATAATTTTATTTTAAATGAAATTTTTTTGCTGGAGTTTAAGCAATTGTCTATATGCAGCATTTCGTTGGTGCTTTACCAACTCATCAGTAGACTTCAAACACAATTTTAAACAGTTACAAACCCTTTATCTTATGTACAAACTTTTAAAACCCATTTGAGAATTTACAAATAGCTACATAAATGATTTTCAAAAAATAAGCAACTTATGCAAAACCCAGCAAACAATTTTTTATTCGATATGGATCTATTTTATTTTTCTACACCTTCAAGGTGTAGAAAAATAAAATAAAGGTTTAACTTAGATTTTATTTTTCATTTTGCCTTATAGGTACTTTTATTGTTATCCGATGGATTTCTAATTGTATGAAGATGACAAGTTAAATAAATGTAAATTGTCTCATTAATGTCTTTTATATCATACATACAGCAAATATCAATTTTTTTTTTGTAATCTGATAGAAACTGCATTTAATTTAATTATTTTTATATTTGGGGGATTCAAACGGTTGTCGTAAAGTCATATGTCATAAAATAATAACACGGAAAAATATGACTGGTGTGAGCACCCCATCATAATTTAGTGTGCTATTTAAAATTTGAGTCAGCTGATTAAAAAAAAATTATATACATTTGGAATTAAGATGCCAAGAACCACCGAAAAAATAATAGCCGGTTTGTGCAAGAATTACATATTTTTAAATTTAATTTAATTTGTTAATAAAATAAATACATAAGACCTTACCTGATTATCGTTTAAACACTCCATGCTTAACTAAAATCTAGATATGTTTTCTTCGTACATACAAAATTAGATTGTTAAAATACGTAAACATAAACAAAACCAGCTGTTGTTCACTAAGCCGATTAGTTTTCCGGACGGCTGCTAGTGGAAAAACGATCGGTGGCCGCCAGAAAGCAAAAGTATACCAACAAAATTTTGACTATGTAATTTAGACAATTTGGTGTATCTCGAAATTTAAAAAAACCCTAAAATAAAAAAATTCCAAAATTAAAATAATGTCAAAACGAAAAGTGGTCAAAATGAAAAAAGTGCTTAAAGAAAAACAATACCAAAATTAAAAAATCGCTTAAACGCAAAAAATCACCAAAAATAAAAAGATCGCCAAAAAAACGCTTAAACCCGAAAAAGTCGTCAAAACGGAAAAAAATATTAAAACCTAAAACAGTCGCTAAACCTAATAATATCATCAAAAACGAAAAAAATCGCTAAAAATGGAAAAAACACTGAAACAAAATATAAGCGCCAATACTAAAAAAATCGCCAAAACCAAAAAAGCTCTAAAACTAAAAAAAATCAAAAAAACCGAAAAAATCCTCAAAACCAGGAAAATTGCGAAAACTAAGAATATCGTCAAAAAGCAAAAAAAAACGTCAAAACAAAAATAAAACGCCCAAAAAACCAAAAAATCTTCAAAATTAAAAAATGGGAACAAGTTGAGAATACCAACGCTGTTCAAAATAAAAAAACATTTCAAAAGTGACAGATTTAAAGTATATACCAAATGAAAGCTTGGAAGGTTTTCTATAAATTTGTATGCATGGTTAAGTACCATTATATGGATCACTTTTTGAGATAACGGTGTTTTTACGCAAAAAGTCGGGTGAATATTTTTTAAATTGCATTTGGTTCAAAATGGGCTAATGGATTTAAAAAGCTTATATACCAGTAGAAAGGTATTTTAGAGCACTTTAAAATTATATACATATACATATAACATATACAGTTCAAAATAAAGGTTTGAACCCCGTAACTCCGGAACCAAAAGAAAGCACCGAAAAAATTGTTGTTCTAAAAAGGGCTATTACCTCATGATTTTTTATTTTCATTTTCAACAGCGTTAATATTCTTGACTTAAGCCAAAAAGCAAAAATAAAATGCAGAAAACGAAAAATCGTCAAAAACAAAAAAAAACACTAAAATGAAAAAAATCAAAATTAAACAAAAACAACACGAAAAAATTGCAAAAATGAAAAACGGCAAAAACGAAAAAGGATATATGTGTATTCGTACGGAACCCTTCGTGTTCGAGAAAAAGTCGCACTTTACTGAATTTATTTATTTTTACCTATTTAAAACTTATAAAAATATAAGTATGTAGAACATATAAAACTGTGAACAATTTGTCAGGAATACTTACATATTGCATACATACATTATATATGTAAATACTATTACCTGCTCTTCTAAAGACTCGGCGTTCGGCTCAGATTTCTACTGTGTAGTTATGACAACACAATAAACACAGCACAAAAAGTCTTATTATATTAGGTTTTTTTGTTTGAAGCACAACAACAACGTTTTTAAACTATTGTAAAATATTAAGACATTATGACAATATGACTAGATAACACACCCGTTTGAATCCCCCAATTATCTCTGCGGGATATGTTGTACCAATTGTCTTGAACGTACTTGTCTTATAACTAGTGGACAAGTGACTCAAGTTTGGGTACGCCATGTGAAAGATACCGGTCCCCTTCATATACAGTTCCGGAACTTGAATCACCTGCTACTCCATGGGAACCAGTCATGCGACCTGTTTGTAACAGATTCTTTTCCCTCTAGGGATGTTTTTCTTGTGTTTTTATATTGTTTATGTTATGTTTGTAATATTCTTTATTTATACTGTTAAGTGAAGTTAAAATTTTGGCAATTACATAAATATTTTAGTCTGTCAAGTTCTCTTTTGGAAATCAAGCTGATTTTAATCGAATGTCAAGCTCAAGTACTATTCGAATCTGGCAGCCCTAATTGTAGTTTTTTATCTGTTGGCGCTTTGACTTTTGTAAAAATTTTGTTGAGTGTTGTGTTTGGTTTAGAAAATAAAATGAACGTGACATTGCCAGTTGAATGTAAATGGCTTTTGTCTTTAGGGAAAATTTTGTTTATCTGTGGATAAAAGAAATTTCTCACCACTACATATTGTGGCTGATATTGGACAGTGCATTCAAGCGATGGATGACAGTTTAGAAAGGGGGAAAAAATAGCTCGAACGAAAGGTGCAAGAAATATTACAGCGTTTATGATGAAAATTAAAAATACACCCAAAGAGAAGTTTATTCTTACAATTTATGAAAAAACCAAAAAAATTTTCGAAAGAACATAAAAACATTATGACTATTCCATCAGATAAGGGAAATAAGACCGTTGTAATGTATAAAGATGAATATGAAACAAAAACAGAGATACTTAATATTAAGTTGACTATTGATTTTGTGTTGTGATGTATCAATTTATTTAATTATTTATTTAGTTATTAATCATATCTGTGTCGTGAAGTCCAGTTCTTAGAATAATAAGTATAAATAAAAAAATTTACAATGCTATAAAACATTTTAATAAAACATACTTACACCCCTAAAGAAGTTTGCAAAAATAAACGAAATGTTGGGTGCATAGTGATAATAACAATGATTTGAATTTTTATTCACGTTTTTGGAAACAAAATAGTTGACCATTAATTAGCCCGGAGGTAGCCCCTACTTATACAAAAATAAATTTTATTTGCTTAAAATATCGTAGTGTTTTAATAACACGGGGTCACAGTGAAAATACTCGTGAAAAAGGACTTAGTGAGACTTGTAGGTCTAGTTGAGTAGATCATTTCGTCGTTTTAAAAAATTGCAATACACCAAAATCGGAAGTTATCGATAAAAAACGATTTTTAGGGAAATCACGGATAAAAACCGTTTTCACTGGTTGTTTCTCCACCGAATTTAAATTTTTAAACAGTGTCGAATAGAGGAGGACTTAAGCTTTCTGTGTATATTTAAAAGATTTTGTTTTTACTTATATGTCATGGAAATATCGTAAAAATAATTAAATTTTTTATTTAATTACAATTTTTTAAATGCTGCGTATTTTTCTGCAACAATTTGCTTGTAAACCTACTCATTTTTATATTTTCATATAAAGCGGTCTTATAGCGATTACAATAAGTCTTAAATTATTCAAATCGGCTGGGAATTGGCAAAGTTACAATTTTTTAAAATAAAACTTCAATGTAAAATTATACATGCAACACATTCCCAGTGCATTTTGTAGCTGCTCACAAAATAAATGGTAAAAAACGAATAACTGCTAAACTACTGTTTAGATTTACTTGAAATTTGCCATATCAATAAATGAGGGGCTACACTTGCACAATACAGTTTGCGAAAATTTGCAGAATATGTACTGACGACTCTACAGTGGGCTTGAACTAAAAGCATCGCATATGGAATGCTTTAAAAGTATTGTAACTTTCGCAAATCTCAACCGATTTTAACGCTTTAGCTTTGGAAAAATATTGGATAATATTGGTACTAAAACAATTATGTTCTAAAAGCGCAAACAAATTATGGCTACATGTGCAAAATAAATTTTTGCATGAAAATATTTCTTAAATAATAAAAGGTAGCAGAGTATAAATATATAAACTATTTTAAAATTGGTTGAAATTTGCGAACGTTACAAGACTTCTTAAGTTTTTCACATGCCCTGCATTTCATTTTAGCCAACTGTAGAGTCGTTAGTTCATTAACTGCACATTTTTGGAAACCATAGTGTGCAGATTAGTGATGTTACGAATATTCGTTTTCGAATCGCCTCTTTTATTATATTCGTATTCGCCAAATTCAAGCGAATATTTCACGAATATTTTGTGAATAAGTTCCAAGAAATAATACATAAATAATACTGAAAATTAAACAAAAAAATATTAATTTTTGCTAAAGAAAATTTGCCTATAAAATTTGTCTTCTTTTAGTAAAGAAAAAAAGAAACAAAATATATATCACAATGACATGGTATTTAAAAAGTAAAGTCCTGTTAAATTAATTTATTAGTCATGTTAGAGTAATATTCAAAACTCAGTAGAGGAATGTTGAACTTCAAAAATAAAAGTTTTGAAGTCCTTTCTCCATCAAGCCTATTGCGCGGTGTGTAAATAAGCTCCGCACTACCAAACATTCGCTCGCAACACTCGCCGCTGGTGTCACTAAATATTGCCTGGGTATAGGTAAAAGAAGCTCGTATTTTCCCATATTTACTTTCCACCAAAAATTTAAAAAAGTGCCATTCAGGTGCTAAGTTAATAATTTAAAATTCCGTCGTCGGAATATCATAATAATGGTAAATACCTATAGTATTGTGACAGTTTTTCTCAATTTAGTGTTATTGACGCAAGGGGTAGATTTTTTCAATTAAATTTGAAATACTAAGTGTAACTATTTAGATTGAATATTTGTATTCGAATTCGGGGAATATTGTTTCAGATATTCGTATTCGTATTCGCGAATATTAAAAATTTATATTTGTAACATCACTAGTGCAGATATAGCCACTCATCTATTGATGTCAACTTTAAAAAAAGTTTGACCAATAGTTTAGCAATATATTTACAATTGATTTTTTGATCAGCTCCACAATGAACTGGGAATGTGTTGCATGCACTATTTACATTGAAATTTTGTGTAAAAATTTTAACTCTTCCAATTCCCAACCGAATTTAATAATTTATAGCTTATTGTAATCGTTATAAGATACACTTTTTAAGAAAATAAAGAAATGTGTAACCTACAAGCAAAGTGTTGTAAAAAAATACGCAAAATTTTCTAAAATCGGAAAAAATCAAAATTTTAAATTTTCTTTTGGAGATAATTCTATGAAATATAAGTCAAAATAAAATCGTTTAAATATACACGGAAAGTTTAACTCCTCCTCTATTTGACATCGTTTAAAAATTTTAAATCGGAGCAGAAATAACGCAGTAAAATTTTTTTTATCCGTGAAGTTCGAAAAAGTCGTTTTTGATCGATAACTACCGATTTTGAGGGTGTATTGCAATTCTTAAACATGGTAAAATGATCTATTCAACTAGACCTACAAGCCTCATTAAGTCGTTTTTCACGAGTAAAGAAAACATGCCATTTTGCACCAGCGTGTAATTTTCATAAATTAATATTAAAATGCAATTATTTATTGTATATTTTATGTAACTTCAAACCATTAATATAATAATAATAATATAATATAAGTAAAATTGTGTAAAATCTGATTAACTTTGTAATAATGTCATGTTTTTGAAATTTATAATAAAAAGGAAAGCCCCTGAAGACGTGAACAAACAATTGACGAAACGTTGGGTACAAAATATAATTAATTTGTTTTATTAACATTAAATACATTAGGCCTGATTAACTTGAATAATTCTTCATATACTCAAATTACAAAGACTAATTTCAATAAAATCGACCGACAATGTTGAAAGCTGTGTCACTTTGAAATTCGGGCAAAAGTTCTGATAGTTGATCTTATATAACCGTTTTGTCAAATTGGCTCGAGTTTTTGAGATATTGGTATTTTAATATATTTCTTTGGATACCTTATTATTCATTTAGGATCGATCTTATATGCAAATTATGGGAACACATTATGATTATGATTATGAGTTTAATATAATATCTTTAGTTTTCCTATGAGATTTTTGGGTAAAGGTTCCCTGACGATTTGCATTAGCCCCACTGAAATGCGCATAGGAACTAGCTAATATCCCTCCATAATCAATTTCAATAAAATTTTAATATTTTATTTAAAAAGTAAAATATTAACTTAGGAAAAAGCACGTTACTACATTAAAGAAATCGATTATGTTTATTATGTTTATAATGTAAAATACATCAAAGCAATATACCATCCATTTTGTTAATTTTTCCATCCATTTCCAATGTTTTTTTATTTTTGACAGTTTTCTTATTATTATTTATAATTTAATTTAAAAATAATTTATGTATAATAAAATGGTTATTAAATTGTTTTATTCCATCTTATATGAAGTAAACATAACTATAAAACTGTTCTGTTCACATAATTATCATAGACGGTCATGTCACAGAGTTCAATCCCGTTAGGAAACGGAATTCAATCCACCCCCTCTTTGAGTAGCTGGTGTCTAAAAAAGAAAAGTAAAATACGCAAATTTGTCAGGTGTGCCCAGACTGTTCGCGACGCTGGTATATTAAAATACGCTCTGGCTAGGGCTTACATTTTTCGGGTGGATTGAATTTCGTTTCCGAACGGAATTGAAGTCTGTGACATGGCCAATAAGATCGATTTTTAATGAATAATAATTGGTTGTCCAAAGAAAAAAGTTTAAATACCAATATCTCGAAAACTCGACCCAATCTGAAAAAACGGTGAGCGCCATTTGATTCCTTGGTCCAAAATTATATAAGATCAACTAGCATAACCTTTATCAGAAAAAAATTTAAGTCCGAACACAGTGTAATTATTCGTATCAAAATACGACATAACTGATACATTCTTCGAAAGTATAACAACCCACAGTTCAGTAGAAGCAAAATTTTTTCAAACCAAATCAGAAGTTTCTTATGGATAATGTTTTCTATATCGTTTCCACCCTTCGCTGCTGTTAACTTTGTTTTACCGTCCTAAAATTTAGAGCTTAGTTATATAAGAGAATATTGTTACGCTCGACACATTTTCTTACATTAATATTTTTTTTACAACACACACTATATTTTGAATTTAAAAAAATTCAGGTGTATAATCTTCGAGGAGTTTTAACATAAAGTCTTTGGTTATTCACTAAAAAATTTCAATTAAATAAGAAATTATGTATAACACTCAATAGATTTTTCTTGGACCACTTATTCAAAAAAGCTCACCACATTTTTTTAATATTTGGAAGCACAAACCTACGCTGTTATTTTAGTATATGTTGTTAATACAATTTTAATAACTAAACTGAGTAAAGAAGCGTACTAAAAAAGCGTAGTAACAATTTATTAAAAATAAATTATAAATTAAATTTTTTCAAAAATTTGATGTGTGAAATAAGAGAAGCAAATGCAAATATTCTTAAACCGATATAAATTTAATTTCGTTTTTGGAAAAATTGATACTTTCTTGTGCCTGTTTTACACTATCTCACTAGCCGTCCGACGTCTGTAGAAAATACTGCCCTAATCTAATGAGCTTATGGAAAGTTTTAAAAAAGCAATAACAACACATTAGGTGTTATCCCGTACTCAACATTGGGATCCCGCGGGATCCCAATTTGCACGAAAACTGTTCTCGTACTGCAAGATTGGGTAAATGAGAGTGAGTTTGAGAGAAAATTATTCTTCTTGTTCTAGCACGAAATAGCCCGTACTTTTTCTTCTGGCAGATTGTGTAAAGTGAAAAACACTTAGTTATTTGAAAAACAAGCAATAACAAATGAAAAATATGATTTTAGTCAACAAAAATACTGACGAAGCAATTGCTAGTTTTGCAAAATTCAAACCAAAACACATTTCTATATATTCAACAAAGTATCTAATAACTAAAAATGCTACTAAAAATAAATGTGTTGCTTTTTATATTTTGTATATTTTCACTACACTTTCAGGTTACTTTTTGGATTAAAAATTTGGTTTTTGCTGTTCATGTACTTTTGTGTTTAGGGAGAATAATTTTTTTTATTATTTATTTTACCTTTAATTCTTGCTTACTCTCATTTTACACTTTACACAGAAAGTACGGGAAGGGAGCTATTATATCAGGGTTGCATTTTGTGCAGAAGTCGAACAGCTTGTATAATAGTCCAAAAACAGCTTTAATGTGGAAAATCAACAACATGCATTACCGACACGTGATGTTGTATAAAAGGAGATAAATAGCATATTCGTTCTTCCTTTTTAACACATAATGGACCGTCTTACAAAAAAAAAACGTATATACATTTATTTATATCTAGGTATACCCGTTGTCCTTCGCTACACCGTTGTAGAAAAACTAATAATAGCATCGTATGGGTAGTACCGGCCTCTCCACTCCTAGTATATCCCCTTGCTTGTGCTTAAAATTGCAATTTGCTCCTAATGCAACCTACCTCACTTAGAATCTCGCTATGGTGGTTCTCCAGATGTAGGAAAATTATAAATTATTATTAGAAAAAGCATGTATGAGCGCTTCTTTAGGCCAGAATACAATTTAAATTTTATTTCTAACTTTATTACTTTAGAACACAAATGGGTTACAAAAAAGTACCAAAATATATTTTTGCCCTTTATAGCCCCCTGAACGTATTTGAGAGACTCTTACGGAAAGAAACCCCCAGTATAATTTAAACGTTTATGTTTATTATTTTAAGAGATAAATGGGTTACCAAAAAAGTACCAAAACTATATTTTTACCCTGTTTCTTCCCTAAATGTTAATATTTCAAAAAGTATCCAAAATCCCATCCGTTTTTTTCGAACTAATTTTAATGTTTTTCGATTTACGCGTACCTCAGTAGATCTGGGGATATAAAAAATGTTAGCGAGTTTATTCATGCCTAAATTTAAGGCCTTCTTAGGCATAGAAGAATCCAATTTAAATTTAATTTCTGTCTCCATTACTTTAGGAAATAAATTAGGGATGTAACCGATTTCGATACCGATATATGGGCGATACTTATGATTTTCCGATACATCGGTATCGGCGATATTTTACTGTCGATACAACGATACTTTTAAAAATTTTCTTAGTTTTTTTAACAAATAATTTAATTTTACCATGAAATAAATTCAATTCGTTGTTTTTTAAAGCTTAATAATATCAATTTCAAATATTAATAATATTTTACGGTGTTATTTTGAAAAAAAAAATAAATTTTTTTTTTGTTAATTTTTAAATCTTATTCCCAGCAAAAAAATACTCGAAAGGAGTCATGAAAATAAAGAATTTGGGATCCGGAAGTAGTGCAAATTTGTTCTCTTTTTCGATTACCAATCACGGAATCGGAAGCGATGTTAAGAAAAATCTCGTTTTCGGCGTTCTATAATGATTTTTCCTCAAGGAAAAAGCATGAAAAAGTATCTATTTTTGCAACTTGTTTCTTTTTCTTTAAACGCAAAACTGTGTTTTCATGTAAATTTAAGTGAATAAATATTTTGTCGATTCTGAGTTATTGATGCCAAATTACATTATTTTATATGCTCTTTTACATGGACCAAAAATTTCGCTAATAACATAGACCCATTAAAAAATTTTTTTCTAAAAACAACGTAACTTCTTAATTCCTTCAAATATTTTTCAGCTTTAAGGCAATTTATTCCCGTTGAAAAAACACATACACAGAAAAAAATTTGTTTCGTTTTTGATAACAAAAATCCCGGTATTCAATAATTTTTTTTTTAAATTTCCTGTGATAAAGAATTCCCCTATATTGCTGGAATACGAACCCGGGCTTTCCGGACGTAAAGAATACTCTCTATAGCTGAGTCATATCCCATCTAGTTTTTTATGGGATACAACTTGGTTTAAGTACTTATGTATAAAAAGAAAAGAAATAACCGGCATGGAAAAGAAATACTTACAACGAAATATTTTATTATTTAAAAAACAAATGTTATTGAAATTCATATTTTTTTTAATAACATGGTTTTATTGAATACAATTCTTATCTATTTTTTTCAGTGTAGCCACATGCATTGTTACTTTTGAACACATTTCCAAAATATGTTCTGATTATTGTTCAGTTATAGTGACTTAAGCGCAAGTTTTCAGGTAAAAAATCTTTTGTGCTTGAATTAGTTCAATATAAAAAACTGTTATCGAGATAAGATTTTTTTTTCTGCACACACTAACTTGGCAAATTGTTCTTTTTATTCTTTAGGATCTTAACCTTATGGAATTTCTGCGTGAAATTTTTACACAAACTTCTTACCACGTATGTTTACATTACTGTCAAAACAATGATAAAAATCACACAGAGTCCTTTAGTATTAAAAATAAAGTATTTCGGCTTTTCCGAAAAATTGGTTTTATATATCGCGCTTATTCAAGAAAACCATAGAAAATCATTTAAAAAATCAATTTTTTTTAAAGCATGGCTACTATTCTTGAAAATTATAAAGGAATTATAAATTTTTTTATGAATTAAATAAAATTTTACTTGTGTTTCTACTAATAATCTGCATATTTTTAATATAGATTCTTTGGAAGCAATGAATATGTAGTTCCTCAAGAACTACTTCCAATTTTTTATGCTGGGTTAATATCAATTTTATATAATATTAATCTCTTACACTGTAATTTTTTATAATAACAAAATTACCCTAATTGAGATTTGTGAATTTAAACTTGAACTCAATTTCAAAATGCGTGTCGGTAACGGAATCGGTATCGCCGATATTTCTTTTTGAGTATCGGTATCGGATCGGTAAAAAGGCGTATCGTTACATCCCTAAAATAAGTATTACAAAAAGTATGCATACTATATTCTTACCCTCTCTCGCCCCCTAATTGCGAAAATTTAAAAAAAGTTATATATTTCCGTCCGCTTAATTTTCGATGTAATTTTAATGTCTTATCCCCTTAAACATCAGCACGCAAACCTACATAAAAAAAATTTCTTCCAATAAAGAATATTTATTTCGTATATCAATGTATAGAAGTAATTTCAGTTAAGTGCGACTTTGACTCGCACACGAAGGGTTCCGTACGAATACCTTATACATATGTATATCCCTTTTGCCGTTTTGCGATTTTCGTTTATTTTTAGGGAGTTTTTAAATTTTTTCGTTCAACCCTATTTTTTTCTCTTTTTTTGGGATTTATTCGTTTTTGTGATTTTTTCGGTTTTTAAAGATATTTTTAGTTTTGACGATTTTTTATAGTATTGGCGCTTTTTTTCCTTTTGGTAATGTTTTTTGTTTTTACGGTTTATTTTAGTTTTGGAATTTTTATTTGTTTTTGGCGGTTTTTTCATTTTGCCGAATATTTTCGGTTTTTGCGATAGTTTTCGTTTTGGAGATTTATTTAGTATTGACACTTCTTTCGTTTTGGCGATTTGTTCTAGTTTTGGTAATTTTTTTGTTTACGATTTTATTTTTGTTTTTTGGCTACTTTTTTGCAATTTATTTAGTTGTGGCGATTTTTTAGTTTTGACGATTTTTTTCGTTTTGGCGCTTTTTTTTTTGTTTAAGACGATATTTTTAGTTTTAGAAACTTTAGTTGGTTTTTAGGGTTATGACGATTTTTTTTAATTTTGCGATATTTTCGGTTTTTGATGATATATAAAGTTTTGACGACTCTGCCGGTTTTTTCGTTTTGGCGATTTTTCTGTTTTTGACAATTTTTTAGGTTTTGCATATATTTCTTTTCAATTTTTAACGCTTTTTATTTACTTTGACTTTTTTGTTTAAAGGGGTTTTTCGGACGATGTTTTTCGTTTTTTCGGATTTTTTTTTCGTTTTAGTAATATTTTTCGGTTTTTAAAGATATTTTTAGTTTTGCCGATAGTTGTTAGTATTGGCGTTTCGTTTTGAAGATGTTTTTGGTTTATTGCGATTTATTTTAGCTTTGGAGAAATTGTTTGTTTTGGGCGACTTTATTGTTTTTTTAGCGATTTTTTTATTTTTTTTTGGGATTTTTTTTCTTTTTAGCATTTTTTTTTTGTTTAGACAATATTATTCATTTGACAATTTTTTTTGTTTTGACACTTTTTTGTTTTGTCGTTTTTTCTGTTTTTGGCGATTTATTTTAGTATTGGTATTTTATGCATTTTGGCGATTTTATTTCCTTAGCTACTTTTTTGTGATTTGTTCTCGTTTTGGCGCTTTTTTTTTTGTTTAAGACCATATATCTAGTATTGGCGATTTGAATTTGTTTTGCCTTTTTTTCGTTTTTGTGACTTTCGTTTTTTGGCGTCTTTTTTTTTGTTTTTGCGCTTTTTTTCGTTTTGGCGATTTTATTTTTTTGGATATTTTTTAGTTTTGGTGATTTGTTTGTGCTTTTTTCCTTTAAATTTTTCTTAATTTGGCTTGGCGAGTTTTCCCTTTTGGTGTTTTTTAAATTTCGAATTTTTTCTAGTTTTAGCGTTTTTGTGCGATTTTTTTTTGCGATTTTTTCGGCTTATTCCTTGCGCTAAGCGCATCGAGGCCTTCTGAATGAGAGAATAATCATATTAACTCTCATTTCGATATTTAGTATCTTAAGGTAGAAATAGCGAGCCGTACCGTACTGTTTCTTTAACCCTGCTGTTGGGTTAAAAAAAAACTTACGAATCTTAGGTATAGGACCATTTTGGTCTATTTAGTTTTTTTAACAATAAACGGACTAAAGTGTTTTTCGAATTTTTAATGATACGTTAGCACCTATTCGAGATTTATGGGATCGCTTCTGACTGAATATATATCATCACATTCTGATTTTGAAGAATCAACGAGCGGTTTAAAAAAATTTCATCTGCTAGAAAACGAGGGACTTGCAGCTGCTGCAAATTTAAGTGCGATAGTTTTTGACTCATATGCAGCAAATTCATATGCAAATTACAACGAAAAATAGTTTGCCCATCATGTACTGAGATAATTTAAATTTGTGCACTTGTTTTGTAAATTTTGTTCATATCAATAAACATGAACGGACCAAAATGGTCCTAAACCTAAGATTCGTTATTTTTATTTTTCTAATTTCCTTTACAAAATTCATGATTCAATATTTTGCAGAAGTAATAAAATATAAAAACACTACATTAGCTAACGTTTTAAGTTGACATATTGAACCGTTCCGTAGTTAAAGCGAAAAGAAAAAAAATATTACCAAAATGGTCCAAACCTAACAGCAGGGTTAAGAAAACGTGTCAGCTGTTCGTGTATGGCATGGGAAAACCAATGCAAAAGCTTACCAAATTTAAAAGTCACTTTGCCGTAACGTCCAAATCAGTATAAAATAGAAAACCTAACGTTGTTAAGTGACAGTTGTAAAGCAGTGATGGGTTGCTTGTATGCCAAATGGAATGAGTGTTTTTTGCTCTGTTTTTTGGTACTTTTGGTAGTAATAATATCTGTGTGGGAAAGAACTTAAAGTAATACATCTATATCTAAGTATGTATGTTTGTACATAAATATGCATATATTAGATGTATGCATATAATAAAGAAATACATATCGTCATATAAAATGCAAAAGGGCATATCATCGTTTTTAAACATTTTTCAGGAGAGATAAAAAACTTAATAAAAATGAAACTATTGTGATTAAAAAAATTTCAGCATAGTATCATTAATTCAGACTATAGTTTTTTTTATTAAGTTTTTTATCTATCCTGAAAAATTATTTAAGAGGACGATATGACCTTTTGCATTTTATATGACTATATATGCACGTTAAATACAAATGTGATTTAGATAAAAGGATTAAAATGGTTTCAAACCATTTTTTGGGTATGCACATATAAAAAATAATTTCATTTCTTTCATATGTACTTAACTATGTATTATGTTGGTGAAATACATTGGAATTTTTTAAAAAGCCGATTCGATTTTTTTTAGTTAGGGATTTTTGCGTTTTATTTAACGATATGTATGTATACATAGATACATATTTATTTATTATAAATATATAATATAGATATATTTTTATGTACATACACCAAATACAGTTTTAATACTATTTACATCGTTTAGGTACTTTTACTTCGCAAGACTCACTATTTGAACATTTTTAATTTCCATCATTGTTTTGTGGACATCTGTTTCTTTTTCATATTAAAACAACAAAATAGAGTAAAACATACGCACGTTTTTAAATGTTCTATAAGTGGACAAAGTGCTAACAGTACGGTACGGTACGGTAGCGGTACAGTTGGCTAACGGAGCCTTTAGGAGATAAACGGCTTATCAAAAAAGTACCAAAATGATTAAAATTAAGTTGATGTTAATTTTTCCCTTGTTCCTTGGAATATTAATCATGCCCAATTCTTTCTAAATATAACGTTACGAACCTTAGCCTAATAATCAATTTAGATTCACTAAGCAAATACGTTCGAAATAATTATATTAATAAACAATTAGCTACTGGCTTGAGCTTTTCACATGTTTACATGTTCATATATACTTAAGTATAAAATCAAACCAAAAAAGTTTGTCTTGAGTAGAACAAAAAAAAAAATCTGAAAAATGGGAATGAAGGAAATTAACCAATGGCAACGCTGGGAAAGTGCACTTTAATATCAGCTTGAGAGTGATTTAATTCTCGTATTCAATTTTCACGAAAAAGTTGTATATATAAGAATTAAAATCACATTCACAGAGCCACCTGACAAGTGGTGATAAGCAAATACACGTGAGCACTGACGATGCAAGTGTAGCGGCTTCCGAAAGTGGCGCTACTCTGTTCTGCTGTGTACGTTGAAAAATTAAGTTGATGCTAATTTTTCCCTTGTTGCTTGGAATATTAATCATGCACAATTCTTTCTGAATATAACGTTACGAACTTTAGCCTAAAAATCAATTTACATTCACAAAGCAAATACGTTCGAAATAATCATATTAATAAAGACCAACATTATATTTATAACCTCTTTCGTCTCTAAATACAAAAATTTCAAAAGAGTACCAAACACCTGTCCGCTTATTTTTTGATCTTACTATGATGCTTTTGGAATTTTATGCCTACCTTAGTTAGATCCGGAGATATAAGGTTACCGAATTTTCCCGTTTTTGCACCTTAGCATTTGAATTTCCAAAAATCCCTTCTTAATAGATCCGTACACGAAAGAGAAACCTGCACAGAATAATATCTATTAAAAAATGTTCATTCAAAGTACATACATAATTGTACAGGAAAAAGTACCGAAAAGAGCTCAAACTTTTACCCTTTATATATCAGAATTTCTAAAAAATGCCAAAGAATATTTGAGGGCTCCTTAAGGAGAGAAGAATACATTTAAAATTTCATTTCTATCTTTAGTATTTTTGGAGATAACGGGTTAACAAAAATGTAGCAAAATCATATTTTACCCTTCTTCGGGCCCTAACTGTACACATTTCAAAAAAAGCACCCAACACCAGTCTACTTACTTTTTGATCCTATTATAATGTTTTTGGAATTTTATATCTACCTTTGTTAGCTCCGGATATATAAGGTTACCGAATTTACCAGTTTTTACCCATTTTTGCCCCCTTTGCATTTAAATTTCCTAAAACGCCTCCTTCGTGGATCTATACATCGGGAGATAAACCAACATACAAAATTTTAAGTTTTTAGCTATATATATATATATATATATATATATATATATATATATATATATATATATATATATATATATATATATATATATATATATATATATATATATATATATATATATATATATATATATATATATATATATATATATATATATATATATATATATATATATATATATATATATATATATATATATATATATATATATATATATATATATATATATATATATATATATATATATATATATATATATATATATATATATATATATATATATATATTTATATATATATATATATATATATATATATATATATATATATATATATATATATATATATATATATATATATATATATATATATATATATATATATATATATATATATATATATATATATATATATATATATATATATATATATATATATATATATATATATCTCGAATAGGTGCTAACGTATCATTAAAAATTCGAAAAACACTTTAGTCCTTTTATTGTTAAAAAAACTAAATAGACCAAAATGGTCCTATACCTAAGATTCGTAAGTTTTTTTTAACCCAACAGCAGGGTTAAAGAAACAGTACGGTACGGCTCGCTATTTCTACCTTAAGATACTAAATATCGAAATGAGAGTTAATATGATTATTCTCTCATTCAGAAGGCCTCGATGCGCTTAGCGCAAGGAATAAGCCGAAAAAATCGCAAAACAAAAAAAAATCGCACAAAAACGCTAAAACTAGAAAAAATTTTAAATTTAAGAAACACCAAAAGGGAAAACTCGCCAAGCCAAATTAAGAAAAGTTTAAAGGAAAAAACACAAACAAATCACCAAAACTAAAAAATATCCAAAAAAATAAAATCGCCAAAACGAAAAAAGCGCAAAAACAAAAAAAAGTCGCTAAAAAACGAAAAAAGGCAAAAAAATTCAAATCGCCAATACTAGATATATGGTCTTAAACAAAAAAAAGCGCCAAAACGAGAACAAATCACAAAACAGTAGCTAAGAAAATAAAATCGCCAAAATGAAAAAATACCAATACTAACATAAATCGCCAAAAACAGAAAAAACGACAAAACTAAAAAAGTGTCAAAACAAAAAAAAATTGTCAAATGAATAATATTGTCAAAACAAAAAAATGCTAAAACGAAAAAAATCCCCAAAAAATAAAAAATCGCAAAAAAACAATAAAGTCGCCCAAACCAAAAAATATCTCCAAAGCTAAAATAAATCGCAATAAACCAAAAAAAGCGCATATCTTGAAACCAGAACAAGGAAGACTGGTATATTTCTTCTGTAGCTGACCCAGACTTCTTATACATTTTATTCTTTTCTCCTGTGTAAGTAGCTCGAAGGGAACGTATTTTTTTCTTGACAACATCAGCCGGGATACCCATTTGTGAAGCAATATCTTCATAAGCTTTCACCTTCAAGTCATTTCGCCTGTATGATTCGCTGCTCATGTTCCACAACACATCATGTGAACGATATAACGAAACTAATTTAATAATTTCTTCTTTATTTAATTTTTGATCCATTTTGATGAAAAAATTATGTTTATTTTTAAAAATATGTGAATCCAGTATTGAAGTGTTGCCGATATAATAAAATTACTGAAAAGAATATTTGGTTTAACAATTTTTTTTTTCAAAATGCATGAAATTTATTTTTAAAAATACTATTATGAATCGCTGTTATATAGATGTGCTCTTTTTTGTTTCTTATTTTTGATAAATACACAGAAAATCAGCTATAAACATTACTTTTATTTTACTAAATACTGGTAAATTGATATAAAACTCATACTCGGTAGCACTGTTTCTTCATTTGTCATTTTACTTGCCGTAAGTGTCAAAAATTTACTTACAAGCAAATTCTCTTGCAAGTTCAGCTGCAAGTCCGAAAATTGTGTTTGTGTTATTGAAAAAGTGTGAGTGTATTGAGATTTTCGCACTTGCACTTGCATGTGTAAAGGCCTGGTAAGTAATTCAATAGCACCCAAAAGCGGTATGACACATTTAAAAATTTTGAACACAACGAACGAGGAAATGACTTAACAGGGCATTAAACTTCAAACTGACTCACTAAAGAACTACGACATATTAAATTACACAAATGCCAACAACCCTAAACGCTTTGAAGAAATACTAAATGACTTACAAATAAATAATAATGACAACTATGCAAAAACACAATTAATAAACATTTTTAAAAATTATCAAAATATATTTCACTTGGAAAATGAAAAATTAACCGTCAACAATTTTTATACACAGAAACTCACGACCTTGGACAATACACCAGTGTACATAAAAAACTACAGATTACCACATTCACACACAGACATAATGAATGAACAGGTACATAAAATGCTTAATGATGACATAATAGAACCATCAGTTAGCCCATACAATGCTCCACTCCTTTTGGTACCAAAAAAGAACACGGAAGACAAAAAGAAATGGAGACTAGTAGTAGACTTTAGAAAGCTTAATGACAAAATTGTAAGCGATAAGTTTCCACTAACTAGGTTAGAGGACATCTTGGACAAACTTGGCAGAGCCAAATGGTTTTCTACACTTGACATGACCAGTTCTTTCCACCAAATCAAATTAAATGAAGACTCTAGACCACTTACATCTTTTTCCACACCACAAGGACATTACCAATTCAAACGACTTCCATTCGGACTAAAAATTTCTTCGAACAGTTTTCAAAGAATGCTGACGATCGCACTTTCAGGACTAGAATCTGAAGCATTTCTTTATGTAGATGACATAATAGTATACGGATGTAGCCTAAAACACCACAATCAAAATTGAATAAAAGTACTAGACAGGTTGCAGAAATACAACCTAAAACTGAACCCAAAATAATTTTGTTTTTTAAGACCAGAAGTAGTTTACTTAGGTCAATTAATAACCAAGGACGGAGTAAAGACAGACCCTTCCAAGTACGAAACAATAAAAAATTACCCGACACCCAAAACCGCAGACGATGTAAGACGATTCGTTGCATTTTGCAACTACTATAGAAAATTTATACCAGATTTTGCGGACATTGCCAAAGACCTTAACGCACTGCTAAAGAAATCGACGAAATTTAAATGGACTGAAAAATGCCAGTATGCTTTTGAAGAATTGAAAGAAAAATTAATGAAACCACCTGTTTTACAATACCCAAACTTTGAAAAACCTTTTATCCTAACTACGGACGCTTCAAACTACGCATTAGGAGCGGTATTATCCCAAGGCGAAATAGGCCAAGATTTACCAATTTCATATGCCAGTAAAGCATTACAAAAACACGACATCAAGAAACCAGTAATAGAGAAAGAACTTTTAGCGATTCATTGGAGCATACATTTTTTTAGAATTTCTTTATTCTCACACAAGAATCCTTCGTCGAAAATGACAAGAATTAGAGTAGATTTAAGTGATTATGATTTTACAATTGTTTATAAAAAAGGAAAGATGAATACTAACGCGGACGCACTTTCTAGGATAGAAATTAACTCAGACATATTAAAACAGATGATACCGCAAGAAAATTATGAAAAAGAAAGGAAAATATTAGTAACCACACGGGCAAGGACAAATAGAAATAAATTAAATGAGGCAAATAATGATATAAATGTTAAGAATAAGGAAGACATAAATCACAATGAAAATAAAATACATGTAAGAGAAAAAAGAATGGAAACATGCAGTTCTCAGAAGTCTGATCAGCTTCAAATTTGGGAATCAAAAATATGAACAAATTAAAATTTAATGAAATTAAAAATATAGAAGATATCGATATAAGTATTCAAAATAATATTGTGCACATAGGACGTGATGATAACTCTGCGAAACCAGTTTCGCCCATGAAGAAATCACGCTCCAAAAATATATATGAAAAAGAAAATGAGAATAATAAGCATGCAGGATTAAGCGATAAATCAGCGAAACTAGATTCGATACTGAGGAAACTGATATCTAAAATGAATAAAGAAAATATAAAAGAATTAGCGCTATCAAATGAAGATGAAATATTTAAAATTTATAGGAAAAAAGAATTAAAAGAAGCATATGCAAAGATAAAAGTTAATAATAAAAGTCCTCAACTAAAAATACTAATATACAATGCCCCAAAAAGAATAACAGATGATATTTTGAAATATAAACTAATAGATGAATTCCATAATGCCACACACGCAGGCCACTTAGGAATAAGAAAAACAGTGATTAAACTAAAACAGCGGTACATTTGGAAAAACATAAATAAAATGGTGAAGAAATTTGTATCATATTGTGATAATTGTAACAAAAATATACAAACAAAACACATAAACGAACCACTCACACTAACAACCACACCAAACAATAGTTTTGAAGTGATTTCAGTTGACACCGTAGGTCCTCTTCGTATTTCAAATGATTACTGATACATTTTAACAATGCAATGTGAACTGACCAAATTTGTTGATGCACACCCCATGCCAACAAAAGACGCAATCACTACAGCAAGAACATTGGTCGAACAATTTATTTTGAAATATGGTCAATTTAAAGTACTTAAGTCCGATAGAGGGACAGAATTTACGAATGAAGTTATGCGTAACATATGTTCATTATTACAAATTAAACAAATATTCTCAACCCCTTATCATCACGAGACGCTAGGAGCAATTGAAAGGAACCATAGGGTTCTAAATGAGTTTTTGTTAACTACATCAAACGATTCTGAATGGGACAAATGGATCCCATATTTTACTTTTGCCTACAATACGGCACCACATATAGATACGGGTTACACACCTTTTGAGTTAGTGTACGGAAAATTGCCATGCTTACCATCTGATACTATAAATAATAAAATAAAAATTTATAACTATGACGACTACGTACAAGAGTTAAGAGTCAAATTACAATTTGCTTTAAGAAGAGCGAAAGAATTAATAATAAAAGCAAAAGAAAGTAGAATTTTAAATGATAATTGTAAAAATAAAGTTAATGTCAATGTAGGAGATTCAGTTTTAGTAAAGGTACAAAATAGAAAAAAGGGCCAAAGTCCATACAAAGGACCATTTAAAATAATAAGTAGAGATGGTGTAAACACCACGATAGATTATAACTGACTAGAAAAAACATACCATGATAATAATTTAATATAATTTCTTATATATATGGAAATAAGTAAAAATAAGATGTATATTAAAATTCACAAATTAACCTTGTATTTAAAAAAAAAATTTGTAACGGTACTATGGAAACAGTAAGAAAAATCATCATAATTTTTCTCTTAAGGGTTAGGGTGTAGTGTACCTCACATATGCATAATGCATACCCATTATACAATGTTCACTACAACACATTAACAACACGTGTTGAACAATAATTGCGTGACATACATTTGAGTGATATTAATATAATATTAATATATATATATATATATATATATATATATATATATATATATATATATATATATATATATATATATATATATATATATATATATATATATATATATATATATATATATATATATATATATATATATATATATATATATATATATATATATATATATATATATATATATATATATATATATATATATATATATATATATATATATATATATATATATATATATATATATATATATATATATATATATATATATATATATATATATATATATATATATATATATATATATATATATAACGAGTGATTTTTTTGCTATTATCTTTTTGGCAACACTAGTTTTGACAGCTCACGCACGTTTTGTATCTTGTGTCACTGTCAAACATCTTCAGTTTGGTCTATAATTTAATCATGAATCGTCTTACAAACGAACAACGCTTGCATTTTATTACCAAAATGCGTGCTCTGTTAAGAAAGTTCATCGCGCGCTTCTTCCATTTTATGGTCAGTTTAATCGACCTACTGAGGCTTCTATTCGGGCTATTGTAAAAAAATTTCGCACCAAATTTACATTGTTGGACATTAAACCACCAACACGTTTACGTAGAGTGCGAACTGAAGAAAATATCGCAGCCGTATCGGCCAGTGTTGGTGATGACCGTGAATTATCGATTCGGCGCCGTTCGCAGCAATTGGGCCTCTGTTACTCCACTACGTGGAAAATTATGCGATGATAACAAACTTTTTTCTGCCCAAAATGGAAGAGCTTGACTTGCATGACATGTGGTTTCAACAAGACGGTGCCACATGCCACACAGCACGCGAAACAATGGACCAATTGAGAGGCGAGTTCGGTGAACAGTTTATTTCACGCTTGGGACCAGTCAATTGGCCGCCCAGATCGTGCGATTTAACGCCTCTAGACTATTTTTTGTGGGGCTATGTTAAGGCTAATGTCTATAGCGACAAGCCCGCTTCGATTGACGCACTGGAAGCCAACATTGCCAACATTATTCGTGAGATACCGGCCGAAATGTTGGAAAGAGTATGCCAAAATTGGACTAAGCGGATGGACCATTTGAGGCGTAGCCGCGGCCAACATTTGCATGAAATAATCTTCAAACATTAAATTATATCGACCCAACTATCGATCCAAATAAATATTTCATGCATTTTTCTGAATTTTATGTGTTTTTATTTTTTTTACTTTCCGATAGTTCTTATAAAATCACCCATTATATATATATATATATATATATATATATATATATATATATATATATATATATATATATATATATATATATATATATATATATATATATATATATATATATATATATATATATATATATATATATATATATATATATATATATATATATATATATATATATATATATATATATATATATATATATATATATATATATATATATATATATATATATATATATATTGTTACGTTTTTAGTCCTTTACATAAAAACGGTTTTATTATTTTCACAGGATTCGTTGAATTGCAATAAAATAAAACACGGATATTTATTTTACAAATAAATTCTTAGTTTATTTATTACTTTAAAAACACGTACAACTAAACGCGATGTACAC
Organism: Panzeria rudis; assembly: GCA_956483635.1. Taxonomy (NCBI): domain Eukaryota; kingdom Metazoa; phylum Arthropoda; class Insecta; order Diptera; family Tachinidae; genus Panzeria; species Panzeria rudis. The sequence goes on along the minus strand of OY101452.1, from coordinate 10,743,547 downwards.
ACTAACTATTCTTGGCGATGTTTACTCGTCTAAGTTTAAAAACACACTCTCCTATGTCGTCTGGCAGCCTCCCCTTATATAGTAAATTATAAAACCTTCTGGTAACTTCGCTAACTTTCTGGAATGTAGTTGTCTCTTTTCATCTTTAAGTATACGGCATGATCATTTGGTCTTGCTATAGTGTAGTGTATGTGCGTGTGTAGATGCATGAGATTTTTCTTCTGTTTGTTTATCTTCGCACACACACATACTCTAATGTTCGCAACTTAAGCAAATTATGCTGTCATCAAGTCTACATCTCTTGCAGTTTAAGTTTAATGTCACTGTTTGTAATTGCGATTAAGCAGTCTCGAATAGTCTTGAAAGTTCTAGCTACCGTTTCCTGAAGATTCCGGAAACTTCCATTTTCCGTTATTTTGAATTCTATTGGTAGTTGTCGAGTGATGCCAAGTTTAATTGTGGTACTTGGTTGCCAGGTTTTGATTTTATTACAGTGATTTAGGGGTATAAAGCAGATAATGATCGGGTTGTCAGTTTGTGTCGTTACATTTGAATCTGCATTTTCATTTCGTAACACTGCCGCCCACTTAAGCCTGTTCGTCCCGAATAGGCACACAATCACCTTTTCCTTAGTGCGCCAGTGGTTCAAACTTAATTTTTGTCTTCCGTCCAATGTACTGCTCTATCATGTGTACGACGTCATTCATCCTTTCGATGATACCACGGATCTCTGCTTCCAACTTGTAGTTATCCCATGACAGTCTCTTTTCCGTGCTATAAGCGTGTGTACCACATCCACTGGGTACTGCTCGATTATAATTATTAACTGAGTACATGTGACTATTTCTGTTGTAATCTGTTCCTTTGCCGGTAGATGAACTAAAGACTTCTTTACTTGTACCGGGCGAAGTGTAGCTGTAACTACTTCCTTTACGCGCAGATCTTGCAGAGGCTGGTGTGGCATCAAATCTCATCGGAGAGCGTGTATCGTCATACCCTGGGCCTTTATTACCTTTACGTTCATTAATACTGCACTCATTGGCACCACGTTGTCTTATACCTTTTATGAAACCATCACGCGCCGCAGAAATTTGCATTTGTTGACGTTTAATTTCTCGAAGCTCTATTTCTAGCTTCTCACGCTCTAATTTTTGGCGCTCCCGTTCCAAGCGTAATGATTCAGCCTCTCGTTGCAAACGTTTTCGTTCCACAGCCAATTTCGTACGCTCCTCAGCTAGTCGGGCTTCCTTCAGGCGCAGACGCTCTCTTATTTCTTTATGCCGTCTGTCTTCGTTACGTGCTTCAGGTTGATGACACTGCTCCTGTTGTCGCTCTTGATAACAGCCATCACAACGAGACTTTTGATGACTCTTCCATTTATTATTCCATGATGGCGAAACAGATTTTGTTTGCTTTCTTGCTGCGTTGCAGTTGCGCTGGATATGGCCTTTCTCTCCGCAGCTATAGCATTTTATTCGCACTTTGTTTTTATTTAAAGCCAATGCTTGCACTACTGCCTCTTTGATGTCCTTTTCCCAATTAGCTTCTTTCTCGGTAATCACCTCCAGATTTCGGACCATATACGCTTGCGGCTTAGAAATTATCCTTGCGGTCTCCTGTGCTAAAGCATATGTCACAGTTTCTATAAAAGTAGGCTTCGGTGTCGCATATACTGCATACCTCACGTCAGGATCACTAATGCCACGCAATAAGGAATCAATTTTCAGCTGCTCCAGCAATGGGTGATTTTCGCCAGGATAAGATAGTTGCACCAACCGTTCGATTTCCATTGCGAAATCTTGTAGGGACTCATTGGGCTTCTGTCCTCTACATCGCAATTCCATACGGTATATATCTCGCTTATGTTCGCCACCATATTTCCGCTGCAGTGCCGCCATTATGTCATCAAAATTGTTTCTGCAGCTCCCTGGTACGGTTTCAAGTACTTCTGCTGCGGCTCCTTTTAAGGCCAAAATCAGCTCTATGGCCTTTTCTTCACTGTTCCAACCATTTTTGCTGGCAACTGTTTCGAACTGGAACTTGAAGATGTTCAAAGGTGCGCTGCCATCGAAACAAGGCGTCTTTACTCTGCTAGAAGCCTCTGGAATAACTCTCACTGGCCCTCCTTGACACTGAAGATTAACAATTTTTGCTTCCAAGTCATGCAATTTCTCGTCCACATCTTTTACATGCACTTCGACGCCGCTAATTTCTAGGCTATGGAGTTTATTCTCTAGTTCTGAGAGTTTCTCGTCAAATTTGCTGACTTGTACCTCAATGCCATCCACTCTTCTATTTATGGCCTCCGAAATTTCCACTAGCTTCTCATTTGTGGCCTTAGATGTTTCCTGAACTTCAGCCTTAACTTCAGCTAGCAGTCGCTCGTTAGCTCTCGATGTTTCTTGAACTTCGGCCTTGACTTCAGCCAGCATTCTCTCATTGTTAGCTCTAGATGTTTCTTGAACTTCAGCCAGCATTCTCTCATTGTTACCTCTAGATGTTTCTTTAACTTCTTGAAATTTTTCCATCATAGCGGCGAACATTGTGCTTAAATCCATGTTGCTTGTCGTGGCACGAGTACATACCTCTATTTCCTCTTTATCCTCAAATTCGTATGTCCCGATGTCGATGCCACGCTGCTTGAACTCATCTATCAGCCTCTTCTGAAGTTCCACTTTATTGCCTGTTGTTGGCAGTTCCAGCTTACTCAGCTCTTTTTTTAGCTGCTCAACTTTTAGCTCTTCAAACTTCATGGCTTCTATTTTATTTTTTTTTTTAATGTCCTTTTGTAATTTTTATTTTAATTAATAATGTTTTTTTTTTTTTTTTATTAATGTCCTTTTTATTAATTAATAATGTCCTTTTTTTTATTTTATTAATTAATAATGTCCTTTTTTATTTTGCAATTTTACTTCTGACACCAATTGTTACGTTTTTAGTCCTTTACATAAAAACGGTTTTATTATTTTCACAGGATTCGTTGAATTGCAATAAAATAAAACACGGATATTTATTTTACAAATAAATTCTTAGTAACACTTTATTTATTACTTTAAAAACACGTACAACTAAACGCGATGTACACACTAACTATTCTTGGCGATGTTTACTCGTCTAAGTTTAAAAACACACTCTCCTATGTCGTCTGGCAGCCTCCCCTTATATAGTAAATTATAAAACCTTCTGGTAACTTCGCTAACTTTCTGGAATGTAGTTGTCTCTTTTCATCTTTAAGTATACGGCATGATCATTTGGTCTTGCTATAGTGTAGTGTATGTGCGTGTGTAGATGCATGAGATTTTTCTTCTGTTTGTTTATCTTCGCACACACACATACTCTAATGTTCGCAACTTAAGCAAATTATGCTGTCATCAAGTCTACATCTCTTGCAGTTTAAGTTTAATGTCACTGTTTGTAATTGCGATTAAGCAGTCTCGAATAGTCTTGAAAGTTCTAGCTACCGTTTTCTGAAGATTCCGGAAACTTCCATTTTCCGTTATTTTGAATTCTATTGGTAGTTGTCGAGTGATGCCAAGTTTAATTGTGGTACTTGGTTGCCAGGTTTTGATTTTATTACAGTGATTTAGGGGTATAAAGCAGATAATGATCGGGTTGTCAGTTTGTGTCGTTACATTTGAATCTGCATTTTCATTTCGTAACAATATATATATATATATATATATATATATATATATATATATATATATATATATATATATATATATATATATATATATATATATATATATATATATATATATATATATATATATATATATATATATATATATATATATATATATATATATATATATATATATATATATATATATATATATATATATATATATATATATATATATATATATATATATATATATATATATATATATATATATATATATATATATATATATATATATATATATATATATATATATATATATATATATATATATATATATATATATATATATATATATATATATATATACATATATACATATATATATATATATATATATATATATATATATATATATATATATATATATATATATATATATATATATATATATATATATATATATATATATATATATATATATATATATATATATATATATATATATATATATATATATATATATATATATATATATATATATATATATATATATATATATATATATATATATATATATATATATATATATATATATATATATATATATATATATATATATATATATATATATATATATATATATATATATATATATATATATATATATATATATATATATATATATATATATATATATATATATATATATATATATATATATATATATATATATATATATATATATATATATATATATATATATATATATATATATATATATATATATATATATAGTTGTCTTTTTTTGAGACATTCGTATTCATATTTGGTATATTGTCAAACCATCATAAAACTATAGTCGCATGCAGTTTTGCATTCCGCTGCGCAAGCAACAATGAAGTACACTTTAAAAGTGACGAAAATTTGGCATATATAAAATTTATCACCATTTGTATAATATTCAAATATCTCAACCCGTCTGTCTATGAACTTTCTGTTTTGTTGCTTATACGAGGCAAAATTGAAAATTCCCTGAAGACCATTGAAAAAACCAAAATTAAATTGTACTACTTCTCTTCGATAATAGTTTTCTCTTTTATTTTTTAAGGAACTTTTTAGATTGTCGCTTCTCCGAGGCACAATTTAAAATTAAGTAAAATTTCTTTTTATATTGTCGCTTCTCCGAGGCACAATTTAAAATTTATTAAATTTTCTTTTTATATTATTGTCGCTTCTCCGAGGCACAATTTAAAATTTATTAAATTTTCGTTTTATATTATGGTCTCTTCTCCGAGGCACAATTTAAAATTTATTAAATTTTCTTTTATATTATTGTCGCTTCTCCGAGGCACAATTTAAAATTTATTAAATTTTCTTTTATATTATTGTCGCTTCTCCGAAGCGCAATTGAATATTTAGTAGG
>OY101452.1:10691828-10738296 GCA_956483635.1 Panzeria rudis | reverse complement strand
TCATTTACCCAGTATTGTCAATAAAGTAAATAAAGATAATTCATATTATGCGCATTAGAAAATATCTTGCTAACAATGTTGTTTGATGATAGGAAAGAAAAGCGAGACTGTGCTATAAAGATAATTTACGCTATCGAACCGATGCTGAAGACCCAACGGAAGTTAGAGTTTATAAAAAACCAGATATAAACTTTAATTGCACAAGTTACACGGAAATTATCAATTTGAATGATATAAATAAATAAATAAATATATATATATATATATATATATATATATATATATATATATATATATATATATATATATATATATATATATATATATATATATATATATATATATATATATATATATATATATATATATATATATATATATATATATATATATATATATATATATATATATATATATATATATAATATATATATATATATATATATATATATATATATATATATATATATATATATATATATATATATATATATATATATATATATATATATATATATATATATATATATATATATATATATATATATATATATATATATATATATATATATATATATATATATATATATATATATATATATTTATATATATATATATATATATATATATATATATATATATATATATATATATGTATATATATATATATATATATATATATATATATATATATATATATATATATATATATATATATATATATATATATATATATATATCTATATATATATATATATATATATATATATATATATATATATATATATATATATATATATATATATATATATATATTTATATATATATATATATATATATATATATATATATATATATATATATATATATATATATATATATATATATATATATATATATAATATTATATATATATATATATATATATATATATATATATATATATATATATATATATATATATATATATATATATATATATATATATATATATATATATATATATATATATATATATATATATATATATATATATATATATATATATATATATATATATATATATATATATATATATATATATATATATATATATATATATATATATATATATATATATATATATATATATATATATATATATATATATATATATATATATATATATATATATATATATATATATATATATATATATATATATATATATTATATATATATATATATATATATATATATATATATATATATATTATATATATATATATATATATTTATTTATTTATTTATATCATTCAAATTGATAATTTCCGTGTAACTTGTGCAATTAAAGTTTATATCTGGTTTTTTATAAACTCTAACTTCCGTTGGGTCTTCAGCATCGGTTCGATAGCGTAGAATTATCTTTATAGCACAGTCTCGCTTTTCTTTCCTATCATCAAACAACATTGTTAGCAAGATATTTTCTAATGCGCATAATATGAATTATCTTTATTTACTTTATTGACAATACTGGGTAAATGAGGTTGTAGAAACCGTGACCAACTAATGACTGGAAAAATAATGCACTACCGTACACGACAGAGCTGTAATACTTGATATTGAAGTACATCGGCACATAACATTAAATTATAAATTCAACCAGAGTCCGTAAATTTTTGGATGGATTTTCCGTTGTCGCATACAATCGTAATAATCTACCGGCGTTGGTAAGCCAGCGAGAATGTACAATTTTCCCTGGTTTGATGTATGCCAGATCCACCGAAACCACGCCGCTAGAAATTGCATGGCCATGTCGTATTAGTACTTCGAATCAGTGGAAAATTCAATTTTTTTCTGGAGCAGGGGCATATTTTTCAACTCAATTTTCTGAAAGCCGTCCACCACCTGAAATATATAATAATAAAATAATTAAAAACGGTTGACAATTATAGTAAATGAGTGATAGCAATAACTTACCGGAAGAGTTTCACAAGTTTCGATTTGACGGCTCAGTTTTCCGCTTGCCGATCTTGGTCCAGTGCTGGTTGATTTATCCAAAGCTTCAAACAAATGCCGAAACGGAAGTTCGTTGAAGTGTAGAAGGCAAACGAACCAATGCAATGGTCTTTTTAACAGCAATTCGAATCGTCGTATAATTCCAACGTGCGGACCAGTGTTTGTTGGCTCAACTTCAGTGCATATGCCAATTAATGCATCCAGTGATATATTTTTATCGTTGAAAAAATCATTTAATTTGGTTGTCTTGTATTCAGCGGTTTCATGTTCCAGTCTTACGTAACCAATCAATTCAGAATTCGGTTCTCTCAAAATAACACTATGAGGTTCTTTTACCATCCTAGTATGATACTTCTCATCAATTTTATGTCTCTTTTCTGCCATCGAATGAAAGCGCTAACAAATTGGTATCATCTAACCGTTTGCGAAGCATTTCTGTTTTTCTCTGCGAACTTTCGATCTATCCATGATGAGAGGCTCGCCATGCTTATCTTTCATGTTTAAATCTTGGAAAAGAGCGGTTCCGAATGATGATGCTACTCTATCAGGCACACCAAATCTGTCACATATCAAGGCAAAGTTAAAACAATCGTATCTTTCTGTGTATTGCGAACTTGTGCTGGTATCCATATCTCCTTGAACCGATAGCGGTGCGTATGTTATATCATCGGGATGTTGGTATGTTGACATTGGTGACATAGACCTTGCTACTGGCTCTTCAATGTTCATCATAAATGCAGCCACTGTTAGTCTTCTCTGATTATGTTGATCGTGCATAAACTCTTTGAGGCGTTCCGGAACCAAGCCGCATGCGCATGCAGCTGCCTTCAAATCGCATTTACATGTTCCAATGTAAAACATTCTTTCCAGAGATTTTAGAAACTCTGGAAATTTGGGGTTTTCCTTTTTGCTCTTGATTTGGTCTTGATATTTGTCAAGCAATCTATTCAATTTAATATATACACAATTTTTCGCCATTATTTCCATACCAAGTTTTTCCTAAATTCCAATCAACTTATTTTTTACTTCAATAGTGAATGATTTGTAGGAAAACTTTTTTTGGTCTGTTTTAGCATGTTCGCTTAAGTAGGAATAATATCTTCAGATATCCAGATGGGTTGGTAAATTAAGATCACTCAAATCAGTAGACACAACAAAAACAGTAACATCATGCTTGGGTATATGACTCATTGGGATTTCGATAGTTGTTGTGGCTTCATCTTGCGGTGTACAGGATGGTGGATTCACTGTAATATGATGATTGTTTAAATAATAAACTATGTACATAGCTTACGCTTTGAGTAGTTCTAAAATACTGAATTTTTATTATAAAAAATTGGACTTAAATACTAAAAATGAGAACCTTAAAACTAAATAGTACATAATGGTACCTAATTTTAGGCATGCTCTTTACTGCATATAGCTACATATTGTAAACACATGGAAGATATATCTTATTACATAGAGGATAGTTGTTTACAAACAAGCAAATCAACATTTCAAGCTTCAAAACAATTACATTTTTGTTTTTGTAATCTCGGTGTTTGTTCTTATTGAACTCTAGTACGTGCCGATTTACAAAACACTTGCTGGGTTAGCAATACACTAATGGCCCCGGGGCCAAATCTCATAATCTAGATTTGAAAAAATCTAATATGAAGAAAACTAAGCGGTCAGTGTATATACCAATAGGTATGTTATCTAACTTACCTACAACATCAAAAAATCGCTTTAGTGAGCTGGCTAAACTTAATGATATGGAATTGGATACAGTATCCAACATAAATGAAGTAAAACCTCCACCATTGGTAGTCGATGCCAAAATAAACTTAAGCGATCTCCAATTATTATTGGGTAGGGATGAAATCTACAAACGTACATCCATTGGAACTCATACGAAAAGTGCAAAAATATTTTACTAGGTAGAAAAATTGAATTCCATACCTTTAATTCGAAAGAGAATAGTCTTTACACAATGTTCCTGTATGGCCTTCCAAAACTTAGTATTGATGATATCAAAAAAGATATTCAAGAATATAATTTAACGCCTTCATCTATTACGGAAGTGAACACAAAATTCAGTTCAGTAAATAATGCTGTATATAAGATACAATTTGCTAGAAAAAAATTCAACCCAAAATCACTAAATAATGTATCCTCACTATGCAATATAATAGTATCTTGGAGAAAATATAAACCAAGGAAAAACGACAACCCAACTCAATGTTGGAATTGTCTTATGTATGGCCATGGAGGTGAACACTGTAATCGCTTTCCAGCATGTATGATATGTGCCAACCAACACCACACTAAAGATTGCCCACTTCAGAACCAAGATAAAATGCCTGCAGTATTTTCTTGTTTCAATTGTAAAAAGCATGGTAAAGAACGAACAGATCACTCTGCAAATGACATTAATTGCCCTTTTCGATCTCTTTATTTAGAGACAAGAGCAAGATGAATTAATTTTATCAGGTGGTGTTGATTCTAAAACAACTACAACATTAGAATAACATTTGACATCACAGCCTCTATGTCAACGTATACAAATTTTGACATATGAGCATCTAATTTGCGGAAAAAAAGTAGAACAGCTGTGCTTATAATATCACCTGTATAAATCCACCTTGGACAAGAGCTAAAGCAACAAGAAAAAATACACGTAACTACAACAACAATAAACAAAGTTCACCACAGTACTTCAATAATGATATCCCCATAAACAACAACACTAATCGTAATACGTTTTCATATGCAAATTGCCTGAGAGGGAATAATGATCTTTTTAACATAGATGAACTCTTTAATATTTTTACAACAGCATTAGGCGATCTACAAAAAATGCACAACCAAGGTACAACAAATATAAATTGTAATGCCAATGGTTAAATACGCATACGGTCTACAGTAATAACAATGGCTTAAACATTCTTCATTGGAATGCGAATGGCATTTCTACCTTTTCACATTCACTTCAATTTGAAACTTTACTTGAAAGAGAGGACATACATATTGCCTCTTTAAATGAAACTCATCTAAATGAAAGACACAAAACTTATTTTAAAAATTTTATATTTCATCGTAACGATAGACAAGATTCAAGAGGGGGAGGCGTAGCACTAATTATACGCAGGTCAGTTCAACATAAAGTTCTTCCGACTATTAACACACTTGGAATAGAAAATCTTTCAATCGAAATAAAAGTAAATAACAGAAAGCTAATTATTTGCACTGCTTATTCACCGAAATATAAAAATAGCTTTGCAAATGAGATAATGAATCTAACATCATTTATTGCAGATTACATTATACTAGGCGATTTTAATGCAAGACATTCTTCATGGCATTGTATTACTAACAACACTGCAGGGGTTCAATTCCTGTTCTGTGAAACGGTGAAATGAAAAGATTTTTCACATTTTCATAGTAGTTTTGATTCTCGTTTAATGAAATAATGAAAAGTAATGTCAATAATTTTTCATATAAAAACATTGGAATGAAACAAAAGTTTTTCACAATTGCACATCACTGCGATTCGTGTTGTAGCAGTGAAAATAACTGTCAAAAACTTTTCATGTGAAAATTTATTTTACACAGAAAATTTATAAGTGAAAAATAAACTTTTGGTGAATAGTAGGGGCAATCTTACAAGGAAATAAATGTTTAATTTTTATAATTCGTTTATTTATTAACTAAGGGATGATTTTGACCTTCCAAATGATAATTAATGATATAAATATAAAATACACAAGAAGGATTTTATTTATTTATCATTTGGAAGATATATTTTCACACACGGACAGACACATTTACACAATTTACACTGCAAACGCTATAATTCACTATACAGTTATTTCCGCTTAATTGAGTTTCTAAAAATGCTCGACTTTTGACGCAATTAAAAGGGAACTCAATTAAGCAATACTTGGTTAATTGAATCGCCCACGCAATTAAACGAAAATCGCTTAATTGAGCAATATGTGCAGTAAAGCGAAACACACATGCGTAGATGGAAAATTAAACTCACATCTTTAGTTACATATTAAGTTGAAAAATTGTTTAGGTTTATTAAAACAAAATAAAAATCAGGTACGTTCATCATACAAGGTTTATAAAGGAACAAAAATCACAAAATTCAATATAAAAGGAGATCAAAACTTAAAAATATGTATATATATGTATGGAAGTGTATATTATATTTTATACAAAACTCTTTACATAAGTATGTACTTATGATCAACTAATGTGATTTAAAAAATCAGTCATCAACATTTGAATTTTAGATTTGTTAAGGCCTTTGCAAGCTCTTCACCTGTTGAAAATTTTCTACTATAAATGTAAACAATTCACAAAAACATATGAATTGAAGTCCCCTTTTACACGATGGACAGAAAAAGCCCTTTTACATGATGAATAGAACAATGAGTTTTTTACCGCAAAATAATTTTTTTACGTTTGTGGAGCAAAAAAAAAATTAAGTAGACGGAATCAATTAAGCGTAACATTTGCTCTTGTTTTTCGCAATGCGGTCTTAATTTGCGAAACAATTAAGCGGGTGACTCAATTAAACGGAACTCAATTAAACGGGTATTTTAACATAGACAGGTATACTGAATGATTTCGTTCCATGATTTTTAGTGCAATAAAGCGGGAAACTCAATTAAGCGGGGCTCAATTAAGCGGAAATAACTGTATATTCTTTTAAATATTAATCGTTTTATTCTAAATAACTCAAAACTATTAATACAACATATTTTTTCTCATAAAAACAATAACATATTAATAGTACACACAAATATCGCTATTGCATTTTTTTGTAAATATGTATTTCATTTTGATTTTGACACTTGATACCATAGTACCAGCGTTGTCAACTCGGTGCTTTTCACACCGTTTTTAGTGATTTTTCAATTTCGACGGCAAAAAATTTCGAGTTAGTGCTCGATGCTTTTTTGATTTCATTTTTTGTGCTTTTTTTTGGGAAGGTTGCATTAAACATAAAATTCAAAAATAATTTATTTATCTAAAAAAATAGTTTCTCAAGTGTAAAATTCTAATGCACCACTTTGCTGAACATACTTTTTTCCAGCCTTGTGGAAGAATAAACAAATATATTCGGTTTTGCCCAAGCAAAATATAAATATTCAGTCGATATAAGCCTATTTGAGTCATTAGCAAAAACTTGCATCAAACTTTTGTCTCTTCCTTAGTCTAGGTTCACACAAAGCAAGGTTTCTTGCGCAAGTTTTTAACTTGTATGTGAAATATGAAATAAAAATAAATACAATTTGTAATCCTTTCTCTTTTTTTTCTCTGAATTAAAACTTGCCCAAGAAAACTTGCCGTGTGTGAACCTAAACTTATTCAAACGCAGAAGCTGCACGCGTTTTTAGCTTGAAGAATCTATTCAAATGCGTCTAAAAGACGTATCAGAATGTTCTTACACGCGGATAACGCTTTGCTTCACATAAAAAACAGCATGAAGGGAGAAAATTCATTTTGTGAAAACTATGATGTGGATCGATTTAATTACGCTACGCAAAAATTAAAATGCTTCGAGATCAAAATAGCAGATCATTATACATATGGGCAAATCCCAGAAGTGGTCCACCTATGGCAGAATTTTGGAGCTACTAAAACTGTTTATATATGTTGATGGAATAATGTGCTATATATTTAGGGTTATATTTCTATGTGTTTAGTTACACATGGGACCGTAAGCTTCAGTTTGAATTTTCGAGGTCGGAGGTGGTCAGGAACGCCACCTATGTATCTTGAAAATAAGTGAGTGACTATTTTTTAGATTATGTCGTAAACTATAAGAAATATGTCTGAAATTTATTAATCACCCCTATCGTGAATAATTTTTCTCTCGAAATGTTTTCCCTTTCCCTGCTTTTGCGATCGTGAATAAAAAATCGCAAAATTCCCCTTATCATGAATGATTTTTTTCACGTGGAGTTTTTCCCTTTTCCCCTGTTTTTGTTCACTTTATTTTAGAAGGCGAAATTTATAACTACATCATTCCAGCAAAAAATTATCGAAATTTTGGAAGCAGTACAAATTTTTCATGTTACACAAATGCGCATCACAGCAGCGACAAATGTATTGCCTGAATATAAGCAATAATGTATGGTAAGAAATGCTTAAGCTTCTTATATTTTTCTTTTTCGTCCACATAAAAAACTAATTTTTGCACATTCACTTACAGTGGTGCATTCAAGGAAGCGCTACTGTAAGGCAGAGATTATAAAAATATACATTTTACGAAGAATAACGATGAGTTACGAACCTAAAAAGACAAAACAATAGTAAGATTTTAGTATATACTCAATGCGCTGGAATAAGCGTTTAACAAGAAATGCTCCAAAGTGGGACATCGCGAACATATATCATGCAATATGTAAGCATGTTTGTAAGCTACACCAACAAAACTCTCCTTTACAAACCTGCTTATCGCGAAGCACTAGTTTTTGCTGGGATGTATTTGCTATTTTATCCTTCCAATTAATTATTAAAGCAAAACTTATTAAACAAAACTTTGTGCTTAATTATTTCGCAACAAGTAGCTGCTAAAAAATTACGTTTTTTGCCATTAGAAAGTGCAATTAAGTCCCACTAAGCACTATGCATAAGGTGAAGGTATCTCTTTCGAAATAATAAAAAAAGTTTTATATATTAATCTGTGACCGAATTACCGCATTTGTTATCGAGTAGGCTTTCGCATCGGATAAAATTTCGTAACGTGTCGAATGGATAGATTTCCGGATTCGAAAAGTGTACATACCAAGTTTGTTTTTCACCGTTTGTTGAATCGAGTAAGAATTTGTAATACATTAGAGAAAACTTTTATGTTTCTTTAAGCTAGTTCAACAACCAAGTCGATTTGACGACTGTAATAAGGTTTATTGGTAATGGTCCATGCTTTTTTGCAAAACACACAAATAAAAGGAAATATTATTTTCGATCGCTCTGGTGCTTAAGACTACAGCATGTACTCGATTATCTTGTGTCTTAATCCCAAAAAGAAAAATTTCGAACAATTTTACTCGATCACGTATGCGGTAATTCAGCCCCTAAATGTAGTGTTCGTCACCTAGGATTTGCCTATATGTATATTTTTATTCGCTGAATTCAGAAATGACCATAAAACTTTGCGATATGCTCTAGTTTCAAATATATACTTTTATATTTTCATAAATTACAACAATTTAGTTTTTACTCCATTATATCGCCCATGTACTTCAAAAGTTGCACAATTCAAGGAGTGAGTTTTTAGGGTCAATGCTATAATATTAATTGTCATATTGCATAAAAATCAGAAAACTATGTAGCTTGTATACTAAACTCTTGAGGAGAGAATACATTTATTTTTTCATGAAAGTGTGAGTAAATTAAAAACTAAAACTCGATTTCTGGAAAATCGGTATTTTTGAGTTATGTCACTTTTCAAGTGCATGTACGATATGTCCTTTAATACATCAAAAATTGTGTATTTTACTTTATGAAATGATAAAATACATACTATTTTTAAATAAAATGTAAAATTTTTAATTTAGTGCGTTTTTTCCAGAATTAAGCGTTTTTATCGCGTTTTAGTGCTTTTTGAAATTTAAAAGTTGACAACGCTGCTTAGTTTTCAGAGGTACGTATGGAATGAGATATTTTTTCATAATTCAAACGAGAATCAGAAAATGTGTAATTGTGAAAAGTAATGATGAAAACGAATATGAAAAGTTTTTTTTTCATTTCACGTTATCACAGAACCAGAATTGAGCCCCAGGCAACGTATTGTTTCAACTTGAACAGTCAAACAACTTTTTTATAAATTATCCCAACAGTCCATCTTTTTACCCGTCTCAAAGATTTAGAAATGCTTTAATTATCGACTTAGTATTAAGCAATAGCTCATTATGGATGTGCTGGAATATGAAATACCATCTGATTACCGACCCATTGTTTGCAAAATTGAAAATTCAACGGTTAGTGAAATAGACATGAGGCACTATAACTACAAACTCACAGATTGGTTGGCCCTTAGAAATATAATTAACAACAAAATCATCATTAACACAACATCATATGACTCAAAAAGTTTAATTGATTCAGAGATAAGCAAATTTGTTAAAATTGTACTAGAAGCTCGGAATGGCTGCACTCCATTATTACAGCCTTGTGGCAAGTCAGTCTTGCCAGAAAATATTGTCAATTTAATAAGAACTAGTAAAATGTTTAAAAGAAGAAGCCAACGGGCATCGAACCCATCGGATGCAAACTGATATGATCAATGTATAAAACTGGTAACTAATATTATCAAAAAAACTCGTCGTAACGAAAAATGGAATAAGTTGCTATCAAAATTGAGGCCAGGAGATAAATCGTTTTGGAAAATTAGCCGATGTTTAAGAGGCGAAAAATTCCACATCTCACAGAAAGATATATGAAAATTAACACCGACAGAGAAAAGGCAGAACTATTATCCAACACCTTTCATGCATCTAACAGTCTTACGTCGACATATAAACACTCTATCGACAAAAATGTTAATTCTACGGTTAATACATTCAAAGCCATAGACGCCTATTCTGAAAATCTAAATTTGATATCGCATGATGAGTTAAATTGCTTAATTTCTAATTTGAAAACATCAAAATCTCCTGGGCTAGATGATGTCTCCAACATTCTAATAAAAAATTTACCTCCTAAGGCAGTAAAATTATTATTGATAATATTTAACAGCTGTTTAAAAATCAACTACTTCCCGAAACACTTTAAAAAAGCAAAAATTATTGCTATTTCTTATAGGCCGATAAGCTCGAATTTACAGTTTTACTGAAAATACATACATATTAGCAAATGGCTTTAAAAAACAACATAAAAAACCAAATAAACCGCACCACAAATACTATAAAGTCCAACAAACGAATTAAACAATCTACAGGCTTAATAGTTCTGGACGTAGAAAAGGTCTTATTATAAATTGCTCCAAGCTAATATACCAAAATATTTGTGCAGGCTTATTGCCGATTTTCTCAGTGATAGAACGTTCGAAGTAGCTGTCAACTAAACTTTTTCGTGTCCGAAACAAATTACAGCAGGTCTACCACAAGGTTCAATATTATCTCCATTATTGTATTCAATTTATACATCGGATTTCTCTCCCCCGTCTTACATGAGAGTTGCTTACTACGCCGATGATACGGCTCTTATAACGTCTAGTAAACTCGAGTGTTTTTCTTCCTTTCTTCTTACTCACTAAAGCATTCTTAAAGAAAATGGAAAATGAATTTTTTGCCTGCTACAAATACTTTTATAAGTGGAAAATAAAAATAAACGCTATTAAAACTCAAGCTATTATATTCCCTTACAACAACTCCCCCAAACGATTACCAAGTCGTCAGTTAAGATTCCAAAATGAAAACCTGACAATTAAAAACGATGTTAAATATTTTGGCGTTTGCCTCGATAAGAAACTTAATTTTGCGAAACACGTCGGTGAAATCTGTAAGAATTCCATGAAAACTATCAGAGCTTTGTAGCCAATTCTAAGTAAACGTTCAACCCTTAACTTTAAGAACAAAAATTTCAAAAGTGTTATTAGACCAACTTTGAGTTATGCAAGTCCCATTTGGTACAATGCAGCAAAAACACATTTGAAGAAATTACAAATCATTCAAAATAAATGCCTTAAAATCATAAACAACAAAAACTGGAGGTATTCAACTCAACTTCTCCACAGCGAAACCGGATATGAACTATTTATGGACTTCATAAAAAAACTTAACAATAAGTACCATGAATCCATTCAACATTCTCCTTATCAACTGATAAGGGAATGCATACAATTAGCTTAATTGCAGCTCCGAAACACAAATTATTAAATTGAAAATGACGTGTATATATGTATTGTCCTTAGATAATTTCATTGTATTCATGTATATTGTCTAGTTATTTTTAAACTTATTTTTCTTTTCATATAAAGGTTTTTCCTACTTTCCTTTGAATAATGTTACAATTAAACAATAATATTAAGATCTTTTGTTATCAGAATTATTCGTTGCAATATCTATAGATAAAATCTCGAAAATTTTAAATGTATATGCTAAGTATAAGATGTAAATAAAGATGACTAAATGATGATGATATAAATGAAATGAAAAAAATTAGAATTTAGCGAGAGAACTGAATTTATAAAAATTTTAATTTCCATAAAACACACAGAGAAAACAGATCCGTTGTGATAATCGAATTTGTTGCCAATCGAATTCTGTCGGTTGCACGTACTATCTAGTACTATCTAGTTGTAAATGCCGAATGAATTCGATATGAAGCACTGACTATACCAGGGAATCAATTAAAATAAAATATTATTGTGAATGAAAACGAAAATTTTTAATTTACTTCAGCTCAGACGTAATCCATAAATACAAAATAATATAAAATATTTATAAAAGTCAGAAAGACAAACACAAGCACGTCTGTAAAATGTTTTATGGCAATATTTCACTGCACTGTTAGGATATTATATCCTTGTATCTCCTAACTTTTTAAAGATTGCCTGCAAATTAAAGAATTCATTTTTAATAGTATCTGAGAGTCAAAAGGAATTAATTTTTTACCTACAACACATCAACAAGCCAAGGTGGTTCTCATACTGGCTGGCATAGGGTATGATCTTGATTTTTACATGACCTCCGTTTATTTAGAGAACCGTGGAGTATTGAATTTGCTCAGATTCTGTAAATTGTTAACTGGACAGAGCTTTAACCGTTAAACAAATTTGTTAAGTTCCACTTTATTAAAGTATTCACATAAACATACATACCTTCTTTAATTAAGAATAGCAGCATCCATAGCAGCTATTTTTCATCAATTAACGTTACTTTTATACATTTTTTCCAAATAAAAATATATAAACTTTTTCAACAAATCTTTAATAATTTATTTTGATTTGTTCATGTATGTCATTCAGTTGGGAACATCGAGTTTCTTTTTTTGTCATATCATAACACAATTTTTGTAATACATATTTGGAAATAACAACTGAACATATACTAAAAGCAATAGAAGCTGATACTATAATAGATTTTTTACTTGCAATGCCCTATAAGAGGTACTGATATGTGATAAAAGTTAGTTATGCCTTCCAAATTAATAAATTAATCTAAGCAACTTTTAAATTGATTATGTTAATTAATCCTTCAGCTGAGGGAAATTCATTACCAATTTGAATATGGTTTTACAACTATTTATATGGACAATTCATTGCGTTTCTTAATATTTGTTAATTAGGATGAATGTATGATTACGGATAGCAATGTACAATAGTTACAACCATTTTCAAACCAATCTGTTTTCTCTGTGCAGTAGCAAACACGATCACAAATTCAAAACTTGCTATTGTATGAAAATTTCATATTTTTCAATAAATTATCTCACTAAATTGTGAATAAAATCAAAAGTTGTCCACCAATATATATAGCTACAAGCTGCTGGACAAAAAACTGGATCGTTGTTGAATATTTATTTTTTATGGAGTTTTAAAAACAAAAATGTCGGAACTAATAAAACAGAACTAAAAAATAGTTCATAGATAGTTAGAGATCTTATTCACAATTCATAGCTAGCGCAGCATTGGCGAAGATAGACTTGATTTTGCCCAACCCCCCCAAATTACTGAAATATTTAATTAAAATTATTAAAAACTTCTCTATGTTTGGAAAGACATACATATTAGTATTCAAATCGTAAATATATCCCGTTTACTTACAGAAATCATTACAATTTTTATAAAAATTTAGTTTCTAATAATTGCCAAATTTTTGTAAAAACCCCAAACAAAAACGTATGATTGTGTATTTTCTCTAACAAAATGTAAAAAACATACAACATTTTAAAAACCTTTTGATACTGGGTCCAGTTATGCATAAAATTAGTCCTATAGCCCATCAGCAATATGATTTTGAAAAGTTTTAGATATTCTAAAAAATTTCATACGATGGTCATAAGTTGACAACACGTAACTGGTTTTTACAACTTTTCAGTAGAAGAAATTGGCTGTATGAAATAACGCCCAATGAAATAACTTCCAAATAAAAAATGAAAAACATCCCAAAAAATGTCCATACATTTTGGGAGTTTTTGCATTATAAAATAATTACCAAATTTTGGGATTTATTTCATTTTATTTTGGAGTAGTTTAATTTTTTTGGAATTCTTTAATTTTATAGAGAAAACTGCAAATGAAATAAAACCAAAAAAATTATGTTAGGGTCTTATTTCTTTGAGAAAAAAAATTGGGACTTATATCATTTTTTCCGGATTTATTTAATTCTTCTCAATACGATGTTTTCTCTAAAATATTTAGTTGAATACTGCTTAAACAATGGTTCTATTGAATAATTAATATACATCATGAAAAAGTAGTAAATGTGTTTTTGTTTTCAAAGACGAAATTCTTTGCGAATACTGAGGATTTCCGGCATTGCCGGCTTTAGGATATTCTCCTCTAACGTATTTCCTAAATCGGCTCCGCTTACTGAAGATTTCTACATGGCCGGCCTTTGGCCGGGCTTACGGATTTTTTCTCTGAAGTATTTCCAAAGACAGCTTCTCCGAGGCATTTCCTAAGCCGGCTTCGCTTAATGATGGTTTTTTGCGTAGCCGGCCTTGACCGATCTTAATAATTTTTTCTTCTCAGGTATTTACAAAACCGGCTTTGCTTCTTTAGGATTTTCTGTGTTACCGGCATTCCGGTTTCAAAAATTTTTACGTGTCAAAGGAGACAATTTTTAAGGCCAGTCGAAAACCGCTAATCAGAAAACCGTCAGTAAGCGAAGATGGTTTTGGCCGATGCCGCCAATGCAGAAAATCGTCAGTAAGAGAAGCAACCTTTTGAAATATCTCAGACGAGAAACCCCGTAAGACCGGCCAAAGGCCGGTAATGAGAACAACCCTCAGCAAGTGAAGCAGGTTTTGCAAATACCTTAGAGGAGAAAATAGTCTTTAAGACCGACCGAAGGACTTCAATGCAAAAAATCATCATTAAGCAAAGCCGCCTTTTGAAATACCGTAGAGGAGAAAATCCTTAAGGCCGGCTGAAGGCCGGCTATTAAGGAAATTCTCACTAAGCGAAGTCGCCTTTGGAAATACCTTAGAGGAGAAAATATTTAAAGCGGGCCGAAGGCCGGTAATGCGGACAACCGTCAGTAAGTGAAACAGGTTTTGTAAATACCTCAGAGGAGAAAACCGTTAAGACCGGCCGAAGGACGCCAATACAGAAAAACATCACTAAGCGAACACCTTTTTCTAAATACCTCAAAATAGTAAATCCTTGCGCCCGGCCGATGGCCGGCAATACATTTATGTTCAGGGAAGAAATATTCTCTTCCCTGAGATATTTCCAAGTCCGGCTTCGATTCCTAAGGGCTGTGTGAATTGCCGGCCATTGGCCGGGCTTAAAGACTTTCTCCTCTGAGGTATTTAGTAAACCGCCTTCGATTACTAAAGATTTTCTACATTGCTGGCTTTCGTCCGAGTAAGGGAATTTTTCCTGAGGTATGTATTTAGAAAACCGGCTACGCTCACTAAAGAATTTCTGAAAAAATTTTTGTTACATCTCACGAACCCATAAAAAATTTTGAAGTTGGTTTTTAAATACCTCAGTTGAGAAGAGGAGAAAATGCTGAAACCCGGCCGAAGGCCTGTAATGCAGACAACACTCAGTAAGTGAAACAGGTTTTGTAAATACCTCATAGGAGAAAATCGTTAAGTCCGGCCGAAGGCCGACAATACCGCATATCTTCAGTAAGCGAAGACGGTTTTGGAAATACTTCAGAGGGGAAAACCGTTAAGCCCGGCCGAACGCCGGCAATGCAAAAACTCTCAGCAAGCAAAGCGGGTTTTTGAATTACCTTAAATGAGAAAATTCTTAAGCACGGTTGAAGACTGGCAGCGCAAAACCCCTAATTAAGCGAAGCCGCGTTTGGAAATACCTCAGAGCAGAAAATCCTTAAGCCCGGCCGAAGGCCGGGAATACCGAGATTACAGAGCAGAAAACTCTTAAGCCCGTCTTCGTTTACTAGGGGTTTTTAGAATTGCCCGCCTTTGGCCGGGCTTAAGAAATTTCTTCTCTGGGGTAATTAGAAAACAGTCTACGGTCACTAAAGATTCGTTAAAAAAATGTTTATTCATAAGCCCATTAAGAATTCTGGACTTATTTCATATTTTTTGGGCTTTATTGCATTAGGACTTATTTCATTTTTTGTGTGGAAGTTATTTCATTATGAAGCAAGTTCCAAAAATTGGAACTTATTTCATTTGAGGTTCGGGAAAAATTTAATTTTTCTTTCGATTTATTTCTTTAAATTTGTTTGGACTTATTTCATTTTTTTAGGTCCTATTTCATTGGGAGTTATTTCATTGGGACTTATTTCATTGGGCGTTATTTCATACAGCCGAAGAAATTACGTTATAAATATGCTGAAAGCGTTACTAGCATAGAAATAAAATAGCTGAAATTTATTTAGTATATACTCTCAACTAATTTCTGTTATTTTATATTGAGAATGGGAACGTTTTCTGCGCTTTGTGAAAAATAATAAAATATCCGTTACAAGTTGTCAATGTATGACCATCGATATGATATCCAAAAGTTTACCACAAGAAAATCGGAATCCACAATTTCTAAATTTTATACTAAATGCATACTTCTTTTATTTTAAAACGTAATATTTCTTTAATATTGAGTAAATAATACTATCTGCTTTGATGTATGTATGTACATATATGAAATGCTTTGGGTTGCATTGAATTACTTTTTGTTTGGATACGATTTTTTGCTTCATGACACATATTTTTCATAATGAAGTTAGTCAAGGCTAATTTCGCGACAAGTCAAAATTTTCGCGACGAGTGTTCATCAATTTCAATTTTGCAGTTCTCTACTTGAAACAGAGAATTTTATATTTTGGTGTGATTATTTCGAACTAATTTGCCTTTGAGTCCAACCGATTTTATTGCGCAAAAGTCCGTAACGTGATATTCAGAAAGAATTAGACAGGATAATTATTCTAAGGAACCAGGGGAAAATGTCCAAAACAACGTTGTTCTGTTCTTCCGTGTATGTTGAGAATTTTCTTTTGAAAATATGTAAATAATAATTGAAATATGTAAAATACACAAAATCATTCAAACAGGTTGTCAATTTATAACGAAAAGGTTTAAATTTGCTAATGCATTTTTTAGGATAATTAGGAATGATATGCTATACACTGAAAAAAGTTCACTTCAGCCATTGTTCATATAACGGAAAATTTATGTTTTTCGATGTATGTGCATATATTTACTTCTCTTTAAAGCACCATCCAAAGTCGATTATAAAATTTTTCTAAAGACGCCGGAAAAAAACCGATGAAACATTGGGAACAAAAATGGAATAAATTGTTTTATTTGCATCTAAAGTAAAGAAAAAATCTTTTCATAAACAGCCTAAACAATAAAACACAGAATATAAGATTTTTTGTTTTCATCAGATTTAAGTCCATTATGGCTTAAAATTTTTATAATCGAATGGACTATTCAATGATATTATAAATCTATGGATTTTTTTATGACTTGTGGTACAAAACAAAAGAGATTCGCGTTCATCGTACAAAATAACTGACGAAAGAACTTTCAGTTCTAGAAAACGGAAAAGTTTATCGAATTTTGTAAACATGTGTAATTATTGCGGCATGTTATACGCACCTAAGAATAGACAGGGAAAAAATCCAGACCTTTTCAAAATTAATCTACATATGTATGTATATAAAAATGATTTTGAATAAAACGAAAAAATTAATATTTAGTGCTTTTTTCAAAAATTACGCGTTTTTCCTTGTTTCAGTGCTTTTTGAAATCTAAAAGTTGACAACGCTAGATTGTATGCTGGCATATGACGTCCTGTTTGGCTTCAAAAATTTGCTTTCGGTCGATCTCTATATTCCATACGATACCTTAACAAGAGTATTTCTGTTTCAACTGTTTTAGTTTTCTTAATTTCCTTTTAGAGTAATTCCAAACGAAATCAACAAATATGTATGCAGCATGGTTTTTAATATTAATAAAAAAATTTAGGAGTAGTATCCACCCAAAGTAAAAATTTTGACAAATTTCATTCTTTTTAGGGTACTGTACACCAAAAGTGTAAAGGAACTATATTGTTTTCGATATGCTGTCCTCCCGTCCGTATGTCTGCCACAGGCTGTTTTTTCGAGAACCGTAAGAGTTACGGACCTGAAATTTTCACAGAATATGTAAAACTTTGGCAAATATATAACAGTAAAAAAATTCAAGCGTGCTCTAAAGCTAGCAACGAAACATGTTTAAATACTAATGTAATATACAGACAACCAGCGGGAAAACTCAGAAGACCTTCTTACTTCAGGTCTTATTAAAGGCCTGCTTAGACATTTTTTATTCAATTACCATTCTCATCTAACTGCTAAAGAAGGCCTCACAGAAGGCTTCGGCTCTTCACTTCTATGAGAAGGGAGAAAAGATGGTGTAGTATTTTTTGTTTTTTTTTTGCCAAAACAAAGGAAAATCGTTTTGTTTATAAAAAATTTATTTTAGAAATAAACATTCTCGTTTCTTTTTTCGCAAGTAATTTGTATATAAGCTGAAATTTACGTACAAGAGACATCATACACGCTGCTATTATGCCGTTTATGTTGGAGCTGATTAACTTATACTTATTCTGGCGAAACTATTCATATCCAATTCGTATAAAAAATTACTTTAGATGAAAGGAAATCATTGGAAATAAAAAAATCACATTCATCAAAAATAAAGAAGCCGCTATAAAAATACCGAGGCTAAAAAATGTACTTCCATTTGCTTTTTGACAGACCTTTCTTGGAAACCCTTCAAAATGACGTTTTTTGAAGGGCTTTTGTCAGGCCTTCCAGACCTAGCAACCGGAAGACCATCCCCGCAATGCCAACGTGGGTAAAAAGGATATGAGTATGGAATGGAGCGAGCAGGCCTTGTACATCCAAAAGAAGGAGTACAGGGGCCTTCTAGAAGCGCCAAAACTAAAAAATCTCCATAACGAAAAAAGTACAAAACACAAAACAAATTCTAAAACTAAAAAAATTACCAAATACCGGAAAAAAATCTCTATACCAAAAAAAGCGCCGAAACTGAAAAAAGCGCCAAAACTAAAATAGATTGCCAAAACTAAAAATATCGTCAAAAAGTGAAAAAAAACGTTAGAACAAAAAAAACGATAATACAAAAAAATCGCTAAAACTAAAAAAGGCAAAAAAAGAAATCACAAAAAACGAAAAATCGAAAAAAAATCACCAAAATGAAAAGAGCGGAAAAAAATAAAAAACTGACGTCTTGAGTTCAAGACTAGTTTCAGGCAAGCCTGATCACTTTGAGAGTGCGGCGAAGCTTAAAGGTTTTTCCTCTCAGTATATCGAAAAGCGGCTTCTCTGAGTAAAGATTATTGCATAGCCGGCCTTTGGCCGGGTTTAAGGGCTTTTTCTTCTCATTATATCTAAGATCGGCTTCGCTGAGCTAGGATTTTCTGCCTAGCTAGGCTTCACTAGTGGGAGATATTTATTCGACACAAACACAAAAGGAGATAATCGTTAAGCCTTGCTAAAGTCCAGCTACGCAAGAATCTTTAATCAGCGAAACCGCTATTCGATATAAAGAGATGAAAAACCCCCTTAAGACTATGTAAAACAATTTACTCAGCGAAGCTGCTTTTCGATATACCGACAGGAAAAAATCATAAAGCCCTGTCTAAGGCCTTCTATGCAAAAATCGGGAATAAATGGGAAATAATGTTAATTGACCTTATTTCCATTGGCATTATCACCTGTCACCGTTTTGATATTTTCACTCGTTTACGAAATATGATTTTTTTAAAGTGCCTTTTTAATAAAAAAAATATGGGTCAAATAACACGGGCCAAAAACCCATAAAACGTTTTAATATGCTTTCCATTTAAAAATTTATAGCAATTATAAAAAAGTATGAAATTGATAAAAGTTTTTACTTCGAGTAGCTACTACTCCGAAATTATCAATAAAAAAATTAAATGATGGCGTTTTTGCGTTTCTAGGACATATGTATCTACCTCCTAAATTATTCTCAATTTGGTTTATTAAAATAAAAACCATGCAATACACATATTTATTGATTTCACTTGGAATTACTCTTTGGTTAAATATTTACTTTTATTTATGTAGTTCATTTTTTATTACATATTTGATTTGTATTTTATTTTTTTATTACTAATTTTATTTTGTTCTTGATTTAAATGAAAATTAAAGTTACACATTTTAAATGTGATCATTTTATTTATCATAAAATAGGTATGGTTCTCCAACAGACGGGCGAAATGGCGTAGAGAAGAAAAATTGAGGACGCAAAGACGCTCTACTGACAATATTGGTCATAGTGGTGGCAGATCAAGTACCACAAATCCAAGCGGCACAATTTCAGTTATAGGCAGCGGCAATAATGCAACATCTTTAGTCGAAAGCAATACATCTAGTCACACACCTAATTCAAATAGTAGTAATACAACAAATGATTCAGCAACGGCAGCGGCATCAACCGTAGCCACAAATAGTACAAACGGAGCACCTAATATACCGGAAAACAGTGGAGGCAATAGTGGTGTGGGTCACCTTAATTCTGTTAGTCCGCCTTTACAAACTGTTACATCCAGATTATCATTGAATTCTGGCTTCAATTCAATGTATTCACCAATATCTCAGCCCATAGCAACCATGGCAGAAACTTACAAGTAAGTGGTAGGTTACGACTTCGGTTTAGGCTTTACATAGAAAGATAGACAGATATATAAACTGCGAAATGAGTAAAACTAGTTCATGATATATGTATGATAAATGCTCTAAAAAATTAGTTTTGTTTAATACAGAGAAAAAACTAAATTTCATTTTCAGTAAAGGTATTCAATGAAATAGTAAATATTTTGTCTAGAAACGGACCTACAACAAATTTGTAATTAAGTACAGACAAAATATTTCAACAATTTCATTGAAAAAAACCTGTTTTTTAGTGAACGAATTGTTTAAATCTATAAAACAATTTATCTAAAAATATTTAAAATTTTTAAACAACACAATTTTCTAAATCGAACAAAAAGATATTTTTGTCTGAATTTATAAAACAATTAGTTTAAAAATACTAACAAATATTAAACAAAATAGTTTACTTAATCAAACAAAAATATTTACGGGATATTTTATAATATGTATATCAAACAAAATTTTTGTCAGGGTCATCATCATCCATTAAGCAGTTAAGAAATTTCACGTTGTTAAATGTGTTCAAGTCTGAATGTTTATCTCTAAAAAAAAATTATGAGAATTAACGCAACGAAATTAACGAATTGATCAGTAAAAAATCTTCAGTAACCAAACTTGGTACAATCGCATTCTTTTTGCTATCATTGTTGATTTTATTATTTGTGTGTATGTACGTCATCGGGGTTGTTTTTTACGACACAGAAAACGGGGTTTTCTTGTTGTTTTTGGTGTTTGCGTCCTAAATAAAAGTCCAACACAAAAATTCATAGATTCAGTAAGGAACTTTTAAAGAAAATTAAATTTATTTTTAGACAAACTTTTGTTTGGAAAATTTTTGGTGACTTTTTCTGTTTTTTAATACCAAATAGTAGAAAGGGATTTAAGTGTCATTTATAATAGGGCTTAATTCCTCATGTCGTGTTCTTTAGGCAATGCAGTTATTGGGGCGCCCTTAAAACTTTTTAACTTCTTAAATACATTTTTTCTGCTACAATACAATTATATAATTACGTGTCATGAACTAACTATTTATCTACATACATACATATATACAATGCACAATCTACATAGTATGTACCAGGAATTGTAAATGAGATTTTAAAATTGTACCAACCGTTGTCTAAAATTGTACTTTTTTGGACCTAATTGTACTGAAACAGATTTTTGAAACCAGAAACATATATGTAGGTATTAAGTATGTATATAAAATGTATCACTTTTTTATATATACATAATATATAGTAATATATGTGGCAAAAAGGAAAATGAGCTTAAGTCGGATTAGAAATTACAATTTCTGATCGAAAACAACTCATTATTTTTGATATACTAGCTATTGAAAGGTCGAAGGATATACTCCCAACAAAGTTCAAAATATTCCCATTTCCTATAATGCAAATAAATTTATAAAAATTTATTTTTTTCAAGCTTTAAATGTGTAATGTCTGCAAGCGCTTTAAATTGCAGAGAGTACGTTTTGTGAACTAGGCTTATCTAGCCACTTTATATATTCATCCTTCTAAGTTGAACTTTGTTCTTAATACTTCCCAAAATTTACTGCCTGTTCGACGATGTTGAAACAATTCTTTCTTTCGCACAATTACTTTAAAAACAAAAATAATATTTTTGAAATTGTTTTTGTTTTAAATGAAATTAATTGTATGAAAGAAAGAACTCAGTCGACATCGACGAACAGTCAGTTAAGTTTAATTCAAATAAAATGTTTTATATGTACAAGTGGACGAAAAGGATAAAACATTTTATCACAATAAAAGACCTGCAATAAGTCTAAAAAACTGGAAAATGATTAATTATACTAATTATAATTAATTATACTAAATAAGCCATTTTATCACAATAAAAGACCTGCAATAGGTCTAAAAAACTGGAAAATTATTAATTATACTAAATAAGCCATTGTAGTAAGTGCGATTTGTACCAAAAATGGTATAATTGTACCAAGTTTGCCATCCCTGGTATGTACGTCATGCTTATGCACGTTATTGTACTATGTAATGTGAAAGCAAATACTAAAAAGATATATTACTATTCAATTTTAGCTCCATGACATCATCGCTGAGCTCAATGCCATCGCCATGTTTACAACAGCGCGAAAGCTACACGTATATGTTTCATGACCCGCTTTCCCTCAGCTCGCCATATGCTGCCCATACGCGAAACACATGTAATCCATCAACGGCACATCAACAGACACCCCAGCATAGTGTTTATGGTAGTAGCGTAAATGCCGCAGCAAATAATGCAGGTAAGTAAAAAAAGGTTTACAATTTTATGATTTTGTAAAATAAAACTTTCGGTAGCCCCAAAATTGTTATGCTCTACTTGTATATTTATACAATTGGTGGTCAAAAATATTTTGCAGATGTATTGCTACGAGAATTGTGAACTACAGTAATACGATAAAGTAAACGCAAAAATTTTCATTAAAATTTTATCACATGAAATTAAATTGGTCGTAAAAATGTATAATAATGCGGATCACACTGAATTTAATATTTCTTTACTTGGTAAAATGGAGAAATTTTAATACATTTTGCCCCAATCCCCTTAGTTTTTTGAAAAATATATTTTTATTTCTAATAAAAAACACTTTATTTTCATCATTATCATATATTTTACACACTGTATGTGGCGAAATACTAACAAAGCTACTATGCATGTACACTCGTCGCTCTCGCATTAACGACTAAATAGAGAGCATAAAAAGAAATTAAATAAAGAGTATGTTCAAGCTATTACAAATGTTCAATATAGCACTTAAACTATCTTGAACTTGAACTTGATTCACAGATGTTCAATATAGCACTTTAACTATCTTGAACGTGAGTTTGGGTTTTTCAACAACAGCACTTTAACTGTGTTGCCCTTTCTTACTTAAAAGACTTGGTTTTTGCTTTCAAATAAGAGAGTGTTTTTTATTAATAATTATTTCTAACTTATATACTAATTTTACAATAAAAGTTATGCTTAATTTGCTAATAATATTTCTGCTGTGCTTACAATAAGTTTTAAGTTTAATGTCAATGAAACAAAATAACTGAGTAAGCGAATTAATTAAAGTTACAATAAACAACCAAAGAACATTAATATTAAATATCAAGTTTCAATTATAAATAAACCAAAGAATAAAAAAAAGGTATGCAATTCAATAAAAGTAGGCCAAATATATTCAGAGATTCAATAAACTTAAATAAAATAAAAAAACAATAAAGTATGTATTAACATGCTCCCCCCGTTGAGTGTAGCTCAAAATATAGTCAGTGGGTGGAGTCTGCTGAATTGATGAGGGATTGGGTTGAATTCTGTTTGAAACTTCGTTAAGGTCTGCTGTTGATATTGATCAAATATGCACCGTGAAATCCGACGTTATTTGTTGCTTGTGAGGTGCTGGAGTCGGTTGATGTTTACATTTTTGTCTTGCAATTAGATAAAGTAAGATGCAGAGAGTGATGATTAAGGCTGAGTAACTGACAGTCATGTGATGATTATTATGAGTCTCAATTTTATTTGGTATCTCCTGCGCCCTTAGTGAGGTTTGTAAATCGGTTAATTTTTGTATTTGTGACCTGTACTCGCTTGTATGTATTCTATTGAGTAATGGCTTTAGACGTGTTGAATGGGTTTGTTCTGTTATCTCCCAAAGCTTGGTGTAAGATGCCTTAAGCGAGCTGGATGTTATCTGTTGGCCTTGAATTGACATGAACTTATTTTTGAGAGAACATTCCGGTTCCAAATAAAGCAAACCCGAACCCTTTAGTGAAAATTGATTGAAATCTTTCTTACACACAGCCGTTGTATGAGTTGCCGTGGGTAGTGCGTAAATCCATTTATTCTGGTGATGGAGAGGGATCCAAGCATTGGTGGCCTTTATTTGTTGAACTGGGCAGTCAGCTTTAGTTTCGTTGTGAAATAAGTTTATTTCGCAGGCGCATATTGGTGAACTTGATTCATACAGGATCTGTACTTTGGAACACACAAATTTATCTTCTTTGATGACGTCGCATAAGTTAAGTTCAGTGTTGTTAATAGTAAAATACTGACGACGGACAACATTGACCGCCAAAATGGAAGAGCATGGTTTTATTGATAATAAGGTATCGTTGATCCAATTTGGCACTGCTATAAGGTTGAATACCAAAAACTGGTCACGCTCAACTAATGGGAAATTAACGCGAAATATGACGGTGTTATTTGTGAGTCCACCTTGAACTTTCATCAATTTGTACAATTGCAATGTATCATTCTGTTCTACAGGCAATTCAAGTGACTCTGGTAAATGCATTCTTATTTTGTCTATTTCCTGTTGTAATTGGTACGGAGTAAGGATAAGCGGGCTTATAATACCGTGATGAGTATTTGTAAGAATATCCAGTATTGAAGACTGTATGTGTTGCAAGTTTGCCGCAGTGATCGTTAGTTGAATGGATAGTGATGAGAAAATGCGGTATATATTTTCTTCGTATAGTTCCTTACTGACGTTATGTATCTTGTTGTATACTTGCGATATTTGTTGGTCGATTTGGTCAAATTTCTTTTTTATTAGCCATTGGTCTGACTTCAGGATGTTCATAGTAGAGTCTACAATTGACGTTTGATTTCTTAACAAGCTGAGCAGATGTGCCTCATTTTGCTTAACTTGTGAAATCGTGTTTGCCATCTCTTCTGCATATTTTGAGTCCAGTACGCCAAACAGTGAGTTTGCGATGTTTCCCACTAAATTGATTGCTCCCCTTTTGTGTCTTCTGCCGGAAAGTAGAGTGCTGCTCATGTCTAATTCATTTTTGGTATGTTCAAAGTATTTGACAAGGTTTTGACACGTAGATTTATCTTGCATGTCTTCACATAAATTGCTTAAAGCTCTGGTACCACTTGAAAACATTTCTGATTCGGACCAAAATTCCAGTAAGTCGTAATAAATTAGGATCTGCCAGTCTGAATATGAAATTGCTGCTGAGCCAATGGCTTCAAAATGTATTCCTAGCTGTTTACCGAACTGCTTGTTGTGAATCTGCGCCGTTAATACTAGCGGCATTAAAATGATTGCCATCATAATAGTGAAAATGTTTTTGCTTATTGACATCCGTCTTCTTTTTCTCTTACTCTCAGGAGTCTCGTTCTGCTTAGTGGTTGTGCCAATCGAGTCATCTTGTTGAGTGGGTTCGTCCTCTTTAGAATTGTTAATTGGTAATGGTGCTAGCCTGGAAATTGGTCCTCTGAAAACCCCCCTTGATGTCTTGACATCTGCTACTCGAATGAAGCCATCATCACCCTTATGTGTTTTTATGATTCTTCCTAGTGGCCACTGTAATGGAGCTGTGTTGTCTTCCTTTACTATTACCATGTCTCCTGTTTTGATGTTGTCCTGTTGTGTGTTCCATTTGTGTCGGTACTGCAGTTCGGAGAGATACTCTCGTGACCAACGCCTCCAAAACTGTGACTTTAAGTGTGTAACTAATTTCCATCTTGTTAACAGATTTTTTCCGTTTTCTGTGCTTTCTGCTTCAATTTGGGAGTTTAGCGGTGCTCCTATAAGAAAATGGCCAGGGGTTAATGCCGCCAAATCGTTTGGATTATCTGACATCGGACTTATGGGTCGAGAGTTAAGAATTCCTTCAATCTCTATGACCACTGTGTCGAATTCCTCATATGTCAGTGATGCTGTTGACACACTTCTCATCAAGAGATGTTTGGCTGATTTTACAGCTGCTTCCCATAAGCCTCCGAAATGAGGTGCTCTTGGTGGTATAAAGTGAAACATCATGCCTCGTGCTGTGCATTCTTTATCTATTTTTTCGACAGCTAAGTTTCCGTAAATCGCTTCTGATAATTCTGCCAGTTGATTATTGGCGCCAACAAAGTTAGTAGCATTGTCACAGTACAAATTTTTGCAGTGACCTCGTCTGCTTATGAATCGTTTTAATGCCCCTATAAATGCATCTGTAGTTAAACTGCTACTACTTCTAGATGCACCGCCTTGGTAGCAAAGCAGCAAAATACTGCTATGTAGGCCTTTGTAGGCCTCTTTCCTCTGATCTTATAGTGAACCCAAAATGGGCCACAAAAATCCACTCCAGAGTTAATGAAGGGTCGAGCTGGACTGGTTCTGGTTGATGGCAGATTTCCCATAATTTGTGAGAGGAGTTTGGGTTTGGCTCTAGCGCATTTTATACAATGTTGGACAATTGATCGGGCTGTTGACTTTCCCTTGATTGGCCAGTATTTTTGCCTTGTGTATGACAGCAGCGCTTGAGGACCACAGTGTCTATTTTGTACATGAATCGTTTGCATTAGCACCTTTGTTAACGGATCGAGGTAGGGAATCACCATTGGGTGTTTGGCGTCATACGAAAGTTCTGATGATTCCAAACGTCCTCCTACTCTGATAATGCCATTGCTATCCAAAAAAGGCGTTAGATTTTTAAGCAGACTATTTTTGTGTACTGTGTTGTATATTGCCAAATGTTTTAAATCGCTTTTGAAATCGGACCGCTGCATTGCCCCAATAATGGTGATAGTGGCTCGTTCAAGCTCCAGTGTTGATAAAGTGAAGTTACTTTGTGTCCTTAATCCCCTTGCGTTATATATAAACCTCAGCATAAAACCTACTACTCGTTGTAGTTTGTTAAATGATCCATTGTGTCTTATTTCATAAATAATATTTGTTGAACTGTCATTGGTTATTGCGACTGTAGTTGTTTTCTTTCGTTCCATATCAGCACAATCAGTTCTGCCTTGCACCATCGAATACCCTGGTGGCCAAATATCCTTCCGCCCATGCAGAAACAAAGGGCCGTAGAACCATAATGTATTTGTTGCTAACCTTTTTGGGGAAATGCCTCTTGATACAATATCTGCCGGGTTGTCAGTTGATTTAACGTGCCTCCACTGGGCAGCTACTAATGATTCTTGTATAGCAGCAACGCGATTGGCCACAAATGTTCGGTAGGATGATGATGGAGAGTTTATCCAGGCCAAGACGATTTCTGAGTCTGTCCAGAAATAAGTTGGTGTATCTTCAAGTTTTAACTCTTTTTTAACTCTTGCCGTTAGTTGAACACTTAACAGTGCAGCGCATAACTCGAGACGAGGTAATGTCTGACGTTTTACTGGTGCTACTCGTGATTTGGCGCAAAGTAATCTTACTATTACTTGCTCGTTCTTGATAACAGATCTGACGTACAGTGCTGCACCATACGCTTTTTCCGATGCATCTGCGAATGCGTGAAGTTGTATATTTGATGATACATGTCCTTCAAATACATGTCGGGAGATTTGGATATTGTTTATATTTACTAAGTCCTCGCGGAATGTACACCATTTTTGATGAAGATCAGATGGCAGAGGGTCATCCCAGTTTGAATTTATTTGCCATAGTTCTTGAAGGAACATTTTTGCCGTAACAATGATCGGTGAGAGCAGTCCCAATGGATCAAACACTCTAGCTATATCAGAGCTAACTGAGCGTTTTGTAACAGTTTGCACATCTCCTAGGTTAACCTTGAAGGAGAACTTGTCTATATTTGGCATCCAGGTTAGCCCCAAAGTTTTTACGTACTGATTGTTTTCATTGTTAAAGTCAATGTTGACTTCTTGTTGTTGTTCAGTAGCGTTTGGGATGAGTTGCTTATGATTTGCGCTCCATTTTTGAAGGTAGAAGCCGTGTTTTTGTAGTATATGTTGTAACTCCCTTTGCTGTGCTAGTGCTATGTTTAAGTTGTCATTTCCACCAATGCCATCATCCACGTAGAAGTTTTCATATTGGTGCCTTCTCTCGAGATAATAAGCTGGTATTTTCTGTCTTCTGGGTGCATTAGGATTTGTCGATACATCTTTTGGATATCTGTCGTGAAAACAAATCTTGGTAGCCGAAAACGCAACAGGAGTGAAAATAGGTCACTTTGAATTGTGGGTCCAGTAAACATTAGATCATTTAGTGACATGCCATCAGAAGTTTTAGTAGAAGCATCAAATACCACTCGTAATTTAGTTGTTTGACTTTCTGGCCTAATTACGCAATGGTGCGGAATGAAATACTTCGACTTGTCAGTGGAGTATACATCTATTTCTGTCATGTGACCCAAGGCTTCGTATTTTTTCATGAACTGGACGTATTGTTTTTTGATTTCTGGAGCCTTAGCTAGACGTCTCTCTAGTGATAGAAATCTTTTGAATGCTACACCATGTGAATCACCTAATTCATCAGGATTTTTGCAAAATGGAATCCTGACCACAAATCTTCCGTTGGTATCTAGTGTAACAGTTTGTGCAAAATGAGTTTCACACTGTTTTTCTGACACTGATAGGCATTTTTCAGCTGGTTGTACCGTCTCAAGTTCCCAGAGCTGAACAATGGCTTCTTCTAAGCTGGATTCATCTCCGGTGCATACTCCGCATGCCAAAGGAGGTGCATCGAGTCCGCCAACCGGTCCAGCAATCACCTAACCTAGTACGGTATTCTGTATTGTAGGTAGATCTTTGGCTAGCTGGATTTTTCCGACTGACAGCAACTGATGGTAAAACTCGGCGCCCAGCAAAACATCTATTTTGGCGGGCTGATGAAATTCTGGATCGGCTAGAAGGATGTTTTTCGGAATTGGACAGTTGCTAATATTGATTAGTTGCGAAGGTTGTGGTGAAATTATATGTGGCAGTACTGCTGCTTCTAGTCTTGTTGTGAAGTTGTTGATACGTGAGTGTAAGGCGACGTTTACTCGGTATTGAGCCTTTGTGTTACTTGATCCAATTCCATTTATATAAATTGAGGTTGACTTGGGCGATATTCCCAAGCGTTTGACTAGTCGCTCACTAACCAAATTTAGTTGCGAGCCTGAGTCGAGGATTGCTCGGCATTGAATTTCATCTTGATTTGCCTTAATCGTTACCATTGCTGTACTAAGTAGGATATATTTATTTGGCTTCGAGGTATTACAGGTGGTAAGCGATGTAGCTTCTTGGTGGTTAATGGGTGAAGGAACGTTATGCACAGCTGATTGGTGCTTAACCGACATCTGGTTTTGTAAAACATTTCTTATTGGTTTGCTGTCATTTGGAGGGAAGCCATTTAAATGCAATAGCGTGTTGTGTTTTTTGTTGCAATGAGTGCACCCTCTTGAAAGGCAGGCTGTTGCTTTATGGCCAGCCTTTAAACAGTCCACACATAGTTTTTGACCTTGGGTGAATTGCAACCGAGCAGAAGGTGAAGCCTTAAGAAATTCTTTACACGCGAATAATGGATGTGTTCCCTTTTTGCACATGTTACACACTTCATTTCGTTGATCTCTGGCTATTATAGATGTGCAAACCCTTGCCTTGTAATTTGATTTTTCCTTATCCATAGCTTCCATGGATTGAAAATGTTTCTCTAAGAATTCGAGGAATGCTTTGATTGTTGGCACTTCTCGAGGCTGTAACAGTGACTGCTCATAGCGAAGGCGTGTGGAGTTGTCCAATCTTTTCAATAAGAGATGCAGAAGTAATGGATCCCAACTTGAAGTATCTATATTTAGATTTTTGAGGGCTAAAAGACACTCCTGAGTTTTATCATGTAGTGTCTTGTAGTTGTCGCTTGATACCTTAATTGGTGAATCGACTAGTTCTTGCACTAGTTTGCTGACCAACAACCTCTTGTTGTTATAGCGATCCACCACCAATGCCCATGCGTCGTGGAAATTTTCGCCAGATGCAGTGAAGTGCTTTATTAGGTTTCCAGCTTCCCCAACCAAATGGGTTTTCAAATACCAAATTTTTTGAACCTTTGGTATTGACTGATTTACAATTAGTGATGAAAATAGGTCGTGGAATTCCTGCCATTTTAGGTAATTTCCATCAAACTTTGGAATTGTTATTTTTGGTATTGGCATAGCATCTGACTGATTGCTATTGCTGCCATTTGTTGAATTGGGATTAGTTAAAGTTATGCTTCTGGACGCCGTCCGTAGAAGATTTTCTAGCTTGATAAACCTGTCCATATCGTAGCCTTGGTTGCCGTTATCACCGCACATTTCAGCGATCTCATAATGAATACTTTCAATAGATTGCCAAAGCTTAGTTGCAGATACGATATCTTCATGTGAGAATTCGTGGTTTTATATACGCTCTAACGTAGACATCATAGCTGCTTGTCTTCGTATTAGTCTGATAAGCTCACCAATTTCTAACCTTGCGACTTGAATGCCTGCTGAATGATTTTGAGTTGTAATTTTTTTTTGTGCTGGGAGAAGTTGTTTTCAAGATTGATTGCTCAAATTCCTCCTTGTATTGGTGAACAATGTCCATGATTGCCGTGTAGTATTCCTCCTTAAAATATTGGTGGTCCAATGGTAGATTGTCGAGCAATCGAATTTTGTTGTCTGTTGTTTCGAAGGCTGCCCATTCTTCATCCAGCCTTCTCAATCTCTCTTGGAAATAGCTGGGCGATGTCTTCCGGGATGATGGGTCCTTCTTGTAGTTTCGTATGATGACTTCAATTTTTTCACCAGTCTGCTTTTGGCTGGCCACCAATTCGTCAAACGAAGCCATGTTATTGCAAGGATCACGTCGGGGTCACCAAAATGTTCAAGCTATTACAAATGTTCAATATAGCACTTAAACTATCTTGAACTTGAACTTGATTCACAGATGTTCAATATAGCACTTTAACTATCTTGAACGTGAGTTTGGGTTTTACAACAACAGCACTTTAACTGTGTTGCCCTTTCTTACTTAAAAGACTTGGTTTTTGCTTTCAAATAAGAGAGTGTTTTTTATTAATAATTATTTCCAACTTATATACTAATTTTACAATAAAAGTTATGCTTAATTTGCTAATAATATTTCTGCTGGGCTTAGAATAAGTTTTAAGTTTAATGTCAATGAAACAAAATAACTGAGTAAGCGAATTAATTAAAGTTACAATAAACAACCAAAGAACATTAATATTAAATATCAAGTTTCAACTATAAATAAACCAAAGAATAAAAAAAAGGTATGCAATTCAATAAAAGTAGGCCAAATATATTCAGAGGTTCAATAAACTTAAATAAAATTTAAAAAAACAATAAAGTATGTATTAACAGAGTACAAACAATTGTTTGGTGAAATGAACAACAATGATTTATACCAAAGTTGGCTACCGATTAAATAACGTTTAAAATTGAATACCGTTATCACTACCGATACCGTAATTGTTTTCGGTTGGAAAATAGCAATAATAAAATTAAATGTCAAATAAAATTTGTAGAAAATTTCCGTTTTTCAAGTCGAATATACATATTTTTAAGTACCTTAATCAAACAAGCGAGGAGTTTTATATAAAATATTGTCTGACCAAACGTTTCGAAGTCGGAAAAAAGCTATGTTTGGCGTTCTGTAAAATTAAGATTAAATGCTTTGCTTAATTTGGAGTTTTTAACCACATGCCTCTAAATGAGTGTAGTTGAGCCTAAGTTTGAAAATTGAAGGGTGCCACAATGTCTTAAAGTAGGCCAACTCTTGTGTATCATATTACAGAATTTGTTTACAAATTTTAGTTACTGCTGTAACCAGAGCATACAAAATTGGGCATATTTTTCCATTATACAACTATCAACTTTAAGGCATGCTTTTCTCCATGTGCAAGGCTGGAATCATTAAATCAAAAGCCTGTTTCAACCTCAAGTACGGTAAATAGTCTCATTTAAGGATTTTTTAAACATTTTCTTGGAATTTGGGATGCCCAATATGTTTTTCTTGCTTTGTATTCAGTACATAAATTCCTATATATGTATGTAGTGCAAAATTTCAATCGAAAATATATTTAATGAAAATTTTTATAGCACTAAGAAAAAATTTCTTTGCACTAAAGCTCTAGGTAAAACCATAATCTTCCTTTTTCCAAAAATCCTTTACAAAATTTAAAATGATCACATTGCTCAAAACTAGATATCAATTTCTAGACATTTGAAATTAATAGAATAGCTCGTACTGAAAGTGCTTTGCCTTGCATTTTTTTTCTTCTGGTAAAAAAAGATTAATAAGGGATTTATGCGCAGATCTTTTAGCTTGATTTTTTCAGAGTTGATGGTCGGACGCGGTGAAAATGCTTAGAAAAAAATCAAGCTAAAAAGTCATCGTCTAAATACCTCATAAGTATATGTATGTAAGAAAATTTGTAGGTGGAGCTACATTAGGGTGATTTTTATTGAAATAGTTTTATTTTTGTAGTCCCCACCTGAAATTCGGTTGGATATGTCGACAAAAAATAATCTGAAAGTTACAGCCCTCAATATTAATTTGAAATACTTTCCCAAAGCGTGGAAAATTTTTCCATACAAAATACACTTAAAAGTAATAGATTTTGCTTAAAAATTCTATAACTCGGTCGCATTTTATGATATTACATTATACATTGCAGCTTTATAATACTTATAAGTTAAAGTCTGATATCTCAAGAAATACTAATCTAAGTAATTTTGTTTTTATAAAATTTTTGTAGGAAATTACATTACCAACAAATCTTTCATATAATTTTTTTTGGTAAAGTTGATTATTTCGGAGATAACAGAAAAAAAATTATTTTAGGAAAAAGTCAAATTCAGTGAACCATACCAACTTACCAGTAAAAGTTACACTTTCGTCGCTATTAGCCCTTTTGAACATTTTTTATTCCGATTAAATCGAGACCAAGTACAATGTAATAGCATAAAATGCGGCTGAGTTATAGGATTTTTAAGAAAAACACATTATTTTTACGTTATTTCAAATAACGTAAAAACAATATGTTTTCTATGGGATTCTACCCGGTATTTACCCGATGTATGGGTAAATACCTGGTAAATACCGGGTATATTCCTTTTTTGGAAATTTATTTGGGTATTTATATAAAGCATTTGAAAAGGAACATTTTCTTTTGACATCAAAATAAAAAAAAACGTTTAATATAAATTTTTATTTTGTTATTCTTTACAATTTTAATGATTTCTTCTATAAAGCTAGCGATTTCTCATGAATATGCGTTTTTAGAGGTTTCTACTCAATGCTAATGCTTGTTTTCGATGGTGAAACTTCTCGCGAATTTTTGCAATGCTCGGGATAGAAGCGACTTTTTGCACGTTTTTAGGCTCTTTACAGTTTGCATGAATTGTAAACCATATTAGACTTTGTTATCGTGCCGATGTTAGCAAGTTTTGGCGAATTCTCACCATTTTCGCGATTTTTTCCGAATTGTTGGCATTCCATGCAGTTTTAGCGATTTTTAATCAACATTATGGCTTGTTTAAAATTTTTAAATTTTCCACGAATTTTCGCTATTTTCGTAATTTAATCGCAACATTGTAATCTTTCATACATAAGCAAGTTTTTACGAATTTTCGTAATTTTTGTGATTTTTACCGAGGGGCTAACACTCCTAGTAGTTTGAACGAGTTTTAAACATAAAATTTGCCGTGCAATGTGTTCGTTTATTAAATTTTTTTACAAAAAAATTTATTCCCAGCCTTTGGGTATATACCAGAGTATTTACCCATTTTTACACAATTTACTAATTTTACCGGGTATTTACCAATTGGGTATTTACCCTTTTCCCATCTATAGTTATTTGGTATGGAAAATCTTTCAAGGCTTTGGGAAAGCACTTAAAATTAATAATAAAATAAGTAAAAAAAAGTTGTTATGGTTAGTAAATTAGTTCTGGTTTTAACAATATACATATGTAACCAGTTTTAAAAATTTGTAAACGACTTTTTGTAAAACATTGTTGTTTCGCGCAAATAAAATTTATTATTAATGGAAAATCAAGTAATCCATAATTAAGTCCGTTTCTTAAACCAATTACATAACGCTTGATTCAAGAACATATATGAGTTTATAACAAATTATTGTGTCATCCCTTACAAAGGTAATGCTTTAAAGGAATCCCAATCTAGAGTCAATTATATACACTTACAAAATTTCTTTGGAATTTGTGAAGCGGTTTAGAAGATCAGCATGAAGGAACACAGCAACACGAAACGTTCTTATATAACGATATAATCCAAGAGTGGCTTAAATATCATAAAAGTAAGTCCTAAGATATCTCAAAAGCTGCAAATTTGGAGTTGACATGTTTAAATCTATTAAAATCAATGCATTTTTAAAGTATCTTTTTAGTTCTTAAGCATATTGTTTGATTTCATGTACTAAGTTGTAATACCGGTAGTAGAGATTCGGTAGCGGTATATAGCGATACATACCGATATATCTCAAATACCGCTACCGATACCGAAATAAAAATAATTTTAATGCCGCTACCGATACCGGTATTCTTTGCGGCTGCCAACCTTGATTTATACAAAAGCCCAGTCAGTAATCTTTCTAGTTAAAATTTATATTTATCAGCGCATGTCTAAACTAAGTAAAACTTTTTTATGGAAGTTCTATGGGACCAGTACAAATTTAGCTCGTTAAAATAGCTCGCTATTCAGAAAGTTTGTTAGAAAACCCAATCCTAGAATTAATATGGTCTCCAATAGTATCAATGTTAAGCTATATATGATATTCCACCATTGTCTATCAACAACGTAAGATTTTATATATTTCCCACTAGCCAAATCTGTGTTAAAGCGCACGGTAGTGCGCAGGCCAAGGTCAGTCCACACAGTGTGTATATTAGGGTCGCCGTTAGCTATATGGAGAATTTTTTTTGCATATTTTTTTCTCTCTCACCTAAGTTTGGTGAATTTTGGTAAAAAAAATCATGCTGAAAAAATTTCAGGTAAATCAAAACCAGCTTTGCTTACTGGAGATTTATGTATTCCCGGCTTTAGTGCGGGCTTAAGGCTTTTCTTCTCTGAGATATTTCCAAAGGAGGCTTCACTTACTGAGGGTTTTTGCCCTTCCAGCCTTCGGCCGGGCTTAAGAGTTTTCTCATTTAAGGTATTTCAAAAACCCGCTTCGATTGCTGAGGGTTTTTTGCATTGCCGGCCTTCGGCTGGGCTTAAAGACTTTCTCCTCTGAAGTATTTCCAAAGCGGGCTTCGCTTACTGAAGATTTTCGATATTGCCGGCCTTGGGCCGGGCTGAAGAATTTTCTCAACTGAGGTATTTCAAAACCGACTTCAAAATTTTTAATGGGCTCATGAGATATAATAAAAAAAATTTCAGAAATTCTTTAATGAACCGGTTTTCTAAATATGTACATACCTCAGGACAAATTCCCTAAGGTTGGACGAAAGACAGCAATGTAGACAGCGTTGCCAGAAGCTTTCCGAAGAAAATCATCAATTGGCGAAATAAAAATCATATTTTGATATAAAAAATCATGATAAATATTTTCTTCCAAAATGTTATTCAAAGCAAAGAAAAATAATGAAACTTTTTTATAAAACTAAAACAAAAACGCATTCTTAAAAGTTTATACGATTTCTCTACATTACACTTCCTTCTAGATAGGAGAGTTAATACTTTTTTGGTAACCAAATATATAAAACATTCTTGTACGTTTTAAAATTTTAAGTAATTTTTTTTCAATTATACATTTTATGTTATAGTAAAAATTCGTGAAAAAGAATTAAGATCAGGAGCAATCACCAAAATATATTAAAAATTGCCATGACGGTAGGAGTATATAATAACGTGGCAAAGTCACTTCCACCGCGAAAATGATAAAATTCATGCACAAAATTATAAAGAAGCTAGGTAAACATACCTCGAGTAAATATTAAAAACATGCTAATATCACCAAAAAAGATTTAAATTGATCAATATCACTAAAATTAAAAATTTTATGATATTTTCTAAAAACCTTTTTTAAATCACTTATGAAAGTCACAAAAAATGCAACAAATATATATTACACTAGATGTGCCCGCCCGCTTCGCGCGCTTAAAGTTTGCTTTATGACTATAAGGTATCTATAAAATATAATAATATAGCGTTATTTATATATTGTTTAAAGTTCCCGTTATGCAAAATAAACAGTGCTACCAACGGTAAAAAAACAAAGAAATCTTTCTAATTTCCAACAACATTTATATTAGTAAAATAGGGTACATTTTCGTTTTTTCTATTTTAACTTAGAAACGAGATATTTCATCGCGGAAAAAGTACCCTATGTTTGAATCAGGACTCTAAAGTACCTCCATACCAAATTTCATGAAAATCCATTCAGTGGTTTTTGCGTGAAGCGTGTTCGGACAGACAGACAAAAATTCCAAAATTTGGTATTTTATTCTCTACATCGATTACTGTTTACGCCACCATAAAAATTTTGAAAAAATATTTCATGTACAGACACGCCCCTTTTACAGTTTTATTATATGTATAGATTACATTATTCTACATCTTCACGAGTTTCCCAAAACTTTTAAACGTTAAAAAATTTCCTCTGAAAAATTAACTTAATAAAATATGTAACGAAAAAACAAGTTCCGAAAAGTGTCCAAAAACATATGTTTGAAGTATGTAAAGGTTTTCTTTTGTCAAATAAATGTTTTTTGTATGCTCTGTTTTACTAAAACTGCATCATCACAATGTGATTAGATATTTTTGACGCAGCCAAAAACTATAGAAATTAATGAAACATATATCTTTATACAGTGGTGGAAGAAATAATAGGGACACATACAGTTTTCAGTATTTTCTTAAATATTTATAAGCTTTTGCATAAATAAAGTTAAATATACAAATTAAATTCGTCCATGTAAAAAATACAACAAAAGTACAATCTTGCTGCATTCGGAAACTTATGTAATTCAAAAATATATGTACCTGGAAAAAATAATAGGGATATTTTATATATTACAGAACAAAATTATCTTTTACTATTTAATCCTAATATTATTCCAATAATTGGTAGAAGCTCCTCTTTGAATACTTGCTGACAACGTCACATCGTTGAGCTCAGAAGATTGGCGCAGATATCCTTAGAATTGGAGTATTAAGGTTACTGAATTGACCTGTTTATTTGCAAGTTCTTACGTTCTAACGTTTTATTTTTAGAGCTCTACAGAGGCGCTCTATGGGATTCTAGTGTGGTGATTGGGACTGTCACTCCACAAAATTTTAGCTCAAAAAAGTTTATGAGACGTTATTGTGAAAAAATAAAATACCCCTATTATTTCTTCCACCACTGTATATCCTTATAAAAAAATTCCGAAGAATAGTTAAGCAGAGTACACACTATCGAACACGAGTGACAGTTTTGCTCTAATGTTTGCTTGCTAGATAGTGTGGGCACTAATTTCGTCATTCAACAGTCAATTACAAAAAAAATTATAGTTGATTGAAAAGTCGGCGGCCATATTGGTTTTTGGCTGATAGTGTGTACCAAACAGTTTCAGTAAAGAGTTTTATTTGTAGCATAAAAATTACAAATTGCTATTAACAGTGATTTGTTAAAAGCATTTCTCTGGTACTAGGATATGGAATGTTGTCTTGGGATATAACAGGATTAAGGGGTAACTCGTGATGTAAAAAGAAAAGCATCTCAGGACTTGCTGTATACTATGAAAAAAATTAAATTATTAGCAACGAAGTGTATCAATTTTTCTTACTTTCTATGTTTTCTAGTAAATTATTTTCTTGAATGGCTTTTAACACCCAACATTAATGTAGTTTTGTTAGTCAAAATTGTAATTAAAAGCTTATGAATTTTTGACCATCACTCAAGTTCGATAATATGTACACCGCTTTACACATTCAAAGTCGCTAAAATGGAAAAGTGATAATTTTAGAAGAACTAACTAAATTCGGAGAACAGAGAAATATTATTATCCAAAATTCAAAATACTTTAGTAAGAGAAAGTTCACGCACTGCAAAATAACCTACCATAAACTTTTATGTTAAAAACTATGGAAAATTATAAATTAATTGATCTTAATAACTCAAATAACCATTTAAAATATTTAAAAGCAAGTATGAAAAATCATCATTTGGGTGAACGCAAAATCATCATTTGGGAAAGAAAATCATCAAATCATATTTTGCTTTAAAAA
Source organism: Panzeria rudis (assembly GCA_956483635.1). Taxonomy (NCBI): domain Eukaryota; kingdom Metazoa; phylum Arthropoda; class Insecta; order Diptera; family Tachinidae; genus Panzeria; species Panzeria rudis. Next base: position 10,699,517 of record OY101452.1, on the reverse strand, counting down.
TCATCAAAAATATGATAAAATCATCATTCTGGCAACGCTGAATGTAGAAAATCTTTAGTAATCGGAGCCAGTTTTCTAAATACCTCAGAGGAGAAAATCCTTAAGCCCGGCCAAAGGCCGGCAATTTACACAGCCCTTACTTAGAAATACCTCATAAAGAAAATGTTTATTCCCTAAACATAAGTGTATTGCCGGCCATCGGCCGGGCACGAGGAGTTACTGCTTTGAGGTATTTAGAAAATCGTGTTCGCTTAGTGAGGTTTTTCTACATTGGCGTCCTTCAGCCGGTCTAAAGGATTTTCTCCTCTAAGGTATTTACAAAACCTGTTTCACTTACTAAGGGTTGTCTGCATTACCGGCCTTTGGCCGAGGTTAAGGATTTTCTCCTTTAAGGTATTTCCAAAGGCGACTTCGCTTAGTAAAGATTTCCTACATAGCCGACCTTCGGCCGTGCTTGAGGGGTTTCTCCTCTGAGGTATTTCAAAAGGGGGCTTCGCTTACTGACGATTTTCTGCATTGCCGCCCTCGGCTTGTCTTAAAGACTTATTTTCTCTAAAGTATTTGTCAAACCAACTCCGCTTAGTAATGGTTTGCGTATTAGCGTCCTTCGGCTGGCCTTAAAAATTTTTTCCTCTGAGATGTGAAAAATTTTGTAACCGGAATGCCGGTAACACAGAAAATCTTAAAGAAGCAAACCCGGTTTTGTAAATACCTGAGAGGAAAAAAATTCTTAATCCCGGCCAAAGGAGGGCAATGCAAAAAACCTTCATTAAGCGAAGCCGGTTTAGGAAATGCCTCGGAGAAAAAAATCCTTAAGCGCGGCCGAAGGCCGCCAATGCAAAAACCCTCAGTAAGAGAAACCGCATTTTGAAATATTGAAATCCTCAGTAATCGCAAGGATTTTATTCTTTGAAAACAAAAACACATTTACTATTCTTGATGATTATTTAAGAAGTATTCAACTAAATATTTTAGTGAAAACATCGTATTTAAAAAAATTAAATAAATCCAGAAAAAAATTATATAAGTCCCAAATTTATTTCTCAATGAAATAAGACCCTCACATATTTTTTTGCTTTTATTTCATTTCCAGTTTTCTTTATAAAATGAAATAGTTCCCAAAAAAGTGAAATTACTTCCAAAATAAAATGAAATAAATCCCGAAATTTGGTCATTATTTCATAATGCAATAATTCCCAAAATGTATGGAAATTATTTGGGATGTATTTCATTCTTTATTTGGAAGTTATTTCGTTGGGCGTTAAGCCTGATTCACCCATTGTTTCCGAACAAAATTTTTGTCCGGACAAAATTTTTTATATGTAGTTTGACGTCTCTCTTTGTGAGAGAGAGACAGAGAGAGAGAGAAAAGAAGAGAAATAATTTTGTTCGGAACATTCTCAGCTTGAATTGGTTTATTTTTAATTTTTGTCCGGACAAAGTTGAACTGAGTTGCCACATGAAAGAATGTTTTTATAGCAATTCTTTAATTTCTTGTTTTATTTCTATAAATGCGCCATGCAAGTAATATCATAGTATTTAGATTTATAGTTAATAACATAAACATAGTATTTAGATTTATAGTTTATTTAGATTTATAGTTAATAATATAAACACTTATTGCTAAAAAATTTTGTCCGAGATGTTTATTTGCTATTTACATATAACATATAGTAGCTTTGATTTTCCAAACAAATTGTTCGAAATGGGTGGGTGAATCGTGTTGCAAAACACTCTCAGTAAAAGAAATTTTGTCCGGACAAAAATTTTGTTCGGAACAATAAGTGAACATTTTGTTTCCTAACAACTTCTCTGTAGATCTAATGCTTTATAAAATAAATATAAAATTTTCCAGCAACATTAGCTTATTTTAATATTTCATTCGTCCTCACAGCTCATGGCAACTAAAACACAAATTTACAACGTTTTGGAATTGTTGGAATGGAACAACTAAAAATGGTTCCTTATGTGATTTCAGCTGCTGAATCCGAATCTGCATTAAGTTTATTTATTTTTTCTCTAGTTTTTGAGATATACGCTTTTTTCCAAAATGAAGCAGTTGCACAGCAAAAGTTAACATAACTGGATAATGGGTTCATTGGAAACAAAAACCTAAAGGTACGGTCACATTGGGCAAACATTTGACGAAAAACGACAAATATTTCCTTATCGTAGTCTGACTATAAAATATTTATTAGAGCAAAACAGCTGATCAGTGGCAAACAAAATTATTAGCTGCCAAACAAAAATGTGTCTAATATGAACAAACTGTGACCACTCACAGGCAAATATTTTCCTCTTTTTTGAGAAAACAATTATTAGTTCTTGCAAAGTTTTTGTAAGATCAAACAGTAGTAAACAACAGCTGTTGGAATGTGTTGTCATCTAGTAAAAGTAATAAATACAATATGAAGCAAAAAAAACGTTGTTTTTTAGTATGTACCTTTTAAGAAAAATACATTTTTCAAAATTACTTTTCCAAAATGTACCTCCTCCAAAAAGTAGCATTCTCAAAAACTAAATTTTTTAAAAACTTCATTTTTAAAAATTACATTTTTAAGATAAATATCTTTCAAAAAAGGGTACTATGTATTTTAAAACGTACATTTAAAAAAGTACATTTAAAAAATACCTTTTTAAATAAGTACTTTTTTAAAAAATTACTTTTTTTAAATGTGTTTCATCTTAAAAAGGTATCTATTTAAAAAGGCACCTTTAAAAAGCACCTTTTTAAAAAAGAACATTTAAAAATCCTTCTAAAAAAGTATATTTTTATAAAAAAAATACCTTTTCAAAAGAATAACCTTTTTAAAAAAGTAGATTTAAAAAAAGTACCTTTTGGTAAAGAAGTTCTTATTTAGTTAAAATTCCTATTTAGTTTAAATACGAAATGGGGACACAAGTGAAGTTTTGCAACGACAAAAACCAGAATTACTTTTCCAAAATGTACCTCCTCCAAAAAGTAGCATTTTCAAAAACTAAATTTTTTAAAAACTTCATTTTTAAAAAATTACATTTTTAAGATAAATATCTTTTAAAAAAAGGTACTATGTATTTTAAAACGTACATTTAAAAAAGTGCATTTAAAAAATACCTTTTTAAATAAGTACTTTGTTAAAAAATTACTTTTTTAAAATGTGTTTCATCTTAAAAAGGTATCTATTTAAAAAGGTACCTTTAAAAAAGCACCTTTTTAAAAAAGAATATTTAAAAATCCTTTTAAAAAAGTATATTTTTATAAAAAAAATACCTTTTCAAAAAAATAACCGTTTTAAAAAAGTAGATTTAAAAAAGTACCTTTTGGTTAAGAAGTTATTATTTAGTTAAAATTCCTATTTAGTTTAAATACGAAATGGGGACACAAGTGAAGCTTTGCAACGACAAAAACCAAAAGTTGCAAGAGAAAATTTACTGGAAAACAAAATCATGTATGTATTTCGGCTGTTTCATCACATGTTTTGCAACGGCAAATAATTGTTTAAATGTGACCACATGGTAAATATGTTTTCCCATGTTAGTACCTGCCGTTATTTGACAGCTGTTTGAAGAAACAAAGCAGGCAAATAAATGTGCGTAGTGTGACCACAAAACAAATTATGTATGTATTTACAAAATTTTGGTTAAACATGAACCAACATATTTGAAGCAAATGTTTCCCCAATGTGACCGTACCTTAACAGCCTTATGCAAAAAATTAACACTGCTTGGTAAACCAATGTTAGCAAAATTCCTTACAGTTTCATGCAAAAACGATTGTTAGCTTAACACACGTCATGTAAACCGATGTGAAAATCAAATAATTTGAAGCAGCTACCCACCTACTTTAAACCGATGGTAAAATATTTTATTGTTTTGACGAATAAAGTTTTTGTGAAAAAATTTTATGAAAACATTTTAAATTGTGTGGATTTATAATATAAAAAATGGATACTTTAAGTTTAGTGAACAGAATTGGTAAAACTAATTTTAATTTTATGTGAAAATTATTTTTTAATGTGTAATATTTCATTTAGAGCGTATAAACCAATTGGCAACGAACTTATAAAACGAGGATTGATGGCTTCTCCCTTCCAGATGACCACTTCAAAGTGGTCATCCAAAGTATTAAAAAGTTTTTTAGCAACAATTTTACCCAACTATAACAATAACTATTCTTACTTTGTCCCCTTCGTTCCAATTTTCGGATCTTTTCCTCTTTTTTTTTTATTAACTTTCAAAATATCCACCAAAAATTACTTGGCAAAATTATGTAAATCTACAAAACTTTATAGTGATGTACATACAATCAACACAAGTAAACAAATCTCGTACTTCAAATAGTCGATTTTGAAGTACGATTGTTTGAAGTACTTTAAATCCTTAACAAAAAATTGTCATATTTATTATTTTACATTACTATAAATTCGTATTTAGTTTGTTTTTATGTAGTATAAATATTAATTTACATCTTAAATAAAGAAAAATTTCATTTTATATTAAAACTATACAAAACACTATTAATATATCCGAATATGCGGATGAATTAATAATCGTTTTTTTGCATCGTTAACTATGAAGAGACAGGAGAGAATGATGGCATTGCCAGCATCAACATGTCAAATTTATTAAAGCATACAGTAGTTAACATAGTGTTTTTGCATACTATTTTTTAACATAGATATGTTAGCGTTAAAGTCGCTGGTAGCTGACATGAACTTCAAACCTCAGGTAAGATTTTTTTTGCATATGGCTGTAAGTCTGTCATATCTTGCAAAATAAAAACGTTTTCTGAGCTAATTTGAGGTCGCTGAACACGACAATTGTATTATTTTTCTCCATATTCGCTAAAAACAATTTTTAGATTTTTTTTTAGTTTTTTCGTTTATTGGCAAAAAGTCCGAGAACGGCTCTTCTGAATAAAATAAATTGTACCACTGTTGTGGTACAATACACTGATTGTGCCGATCGTATAAAAATTTATAAAATTGTTCCAATAAGATGAAAAAATATACTAAGTATATTTTTTGGGCTATATGTATTTCAAAGAAAATTTTGTGACGATCGTATGATGGATTCAATCGCTAAATTCTGATAAAAATAAGAAAGTTATTATTAGCCATTAAGCGAAAATAGCTATATTATTTTTTAATTATATTTCAGCCAAAATTAATTTAAATCAGTTTGTATTCAAAATTTTTTTGTATGGGAAATAAAATAAGTTTTTTTCACTTAAAGGCTTATAACTTTCTTGTATTTGGTCATAACTCCTCGATATTAAACTTTTTCATTCAGCACAAAAATATTTTTTAGTTAAATTTTTTTTTAATAAAGCAAATTAAAATAAAATTCATATAATTTCTCTAGCTTCCTGTCGAAAAAATTTTAAATAATTTTTTTGTATACAATTTTGTTCATACACCAACGCTGCACTCTAATGTACATATATGTAAGATATATTTTTGATAATATATTTTTTTTGTTTTCAGAAAATCATACATTTGCTGGCGTTATTTCAGCTGGAGTGTCTGTACCAGTACAAATTTCTACCCAAAGTAGCAGTGATTTGGCAGGAGCTAATTATTGGCCGCGTCTTCAGTGATCTACGTTCTTTGACTTGACACCACAATTGCTCACAAAAGCTGCTGCTGTGCCGCACAACAGCAGCGCTATAACAGCACCGTCGATAGTTGTCCCCTCATCCTGCACTGCAAACATTGATATAAGTAGTACGAGTGCAACAGCAGCAGCATCAGTAGCTGTTGCAGCAGCTGCTGTAGCACTGGAAGCTGTCGCCAGCATAGCTAATAACGATGCACCAACACATTCACATCAAATAACACCAAATATATATGATGAACGTACATCTTCATCACCGCTTATGTTGACTAGCTCGAATCAACAACATCCATCATCAGCCCATGCAAATGATCTCGACACATCATCCCTGGAACAGGGTTTTACGAAAACCTTTGAATCTTCTTCTGCGTCTAAGTCAGTGGAACAGCGTTTATCACAACAGATACATGCCCATGCCCATGCCCAATATCATCATCATCACCATTATCTGCATCAGCATCATCACCCTCAGCATCTTTCCAGTGATCATCAGAATATTAATAGCAACAACAACACCAATAGCAATACCAACATCAATAATAATATCGATTTATGTTCTAGAACTTTACGTCAGCACCAACAGCAATAACACAAATTGTTTGAACTTATAAAACAATAGTTAAGCAGCATCACGCACAAATATCCATTTACCGAATATCGATGGCCGCCATATGAATATGCTACCAATAGAAAGGAGGAGTCCAATTTGAATACTCGTAAATTTAGGTCAAAGTTAATTAATTTTATATTAAGTTTTTAAATGGTCTCGAATTTTCACGCATATGGGCGCAACGTAAATTTAAAAGTCTCACGTCAAATGTTCGCAGTGCCAATGGCCGAAATATTTTATTAGAATGTTTGACAGCAGGACTGTTTTAAATAACTCTATATACAATATTTTTGACACAAGACTGTCCACAATTGTTATTATTTCTTTTGAGAAGGCGAAGCAAAGCAGAACCGACTTGAGTACTTATGTATAAATGATTTTTTTTTTAAAGTCATTACTGATTATAGCAACAACCACATACCTTCCTCTCACCCCATTCCCAACCCTATTCCTCCTGTGGACTGAAACTCTAATATAGATACTTTTTTTCCGGATAGAATTAAATGTTTAAGAACTCAACGAAAGCAAATTATATTTATATATGCATAATTTATGTACTTATGTATTTAAATATACTTACATATATAAATATATATATTTTTAACAAATCCATATATACATAGATAATAATAAATATATATATATATATACAACAACAACATAAAAACATACATAAATAAATAAATATTCGTACACTTAGTACTTAATGAATATGTTAATATTTACATAAATACATACATACATATGTATGTATATATATATATATATATATATATATATATATATATATATATATATATTATATATATATATAATATATATATATATATATATATATATATATATATATATATATATATATATATATATATAATATATATATATATATATATATATATATATATATATATATATATATATATATATATATATATATATATATATATATATATATATATATATATATATATATATATATATATATATATATATATATATATATATATATATATATATATATATATATATATATATATATATATAATATATATATATATATATATATATATATATATATATATATATATATATATATATATATATATATATATATATATATATATATATATATATATTATATATATATATATATATATATATATATATATATATATATATATATATATATATATATATATATATATATATATATATATATATATATATATATATATATATATATATATATATATATATATATATATATATATATAATATATATATATATATATATATATATATATATATATATATATATATATATATATATATATATATATATATAATATATATATATATATATATATATATATATATATATATATATATATATAATATATATATATATATATATATATATATATATATATATATATATATATATATATATATATATATATATATATATATATATATATATATAT